>JAQGAF010000218.1:0-66085 GCA_034687865.1 Kryphioiulus occultus
TATGTTAATGGAGTCAGGCAACTAGTAGGCGGCACCGCTCTGTCGTCAATCCTCCTTGGCCGACACACTCCTCGATCGGGCTTCCGTACTCCGTAGTACGGAAGACCATAGGAACAAACGTAGTTGTGGGTTTCGGCTCGCGTTGTAGGTTTAGGTGTGTGTTGTAGGTTTCGGCGCGCGTTTGTTCCTATGGTCTTCCGTAGGTGTGTGTTGTAGATTTCGGCGCGTGTTTGTTCCTACGGTCTTCCGTACTGTTGAGTTAAAAGCAAACCCATCGAAATTCGACAGTAAAATTCTGCAAAGAAGACAATGGAATATTTTTAATTTATTTATATAAAATATTTATTGATTTTATTTACAAATTTTGCCGTAGAGGGCGATCAGCACGGTCATCAAATAGCACCTGTAATGTTTTTTAGTATACATTATTTATTGAATCCAAATATTAAATACACAATTTTATTTATAAAATTTGGCTCTAAAGATAATAGTATAAAATGACATGTGTGTCCTAAAAGGTTATATACAAAAGATAAGAAAACACAGCTTATGCCATTTTAAATCGAAATTTATGCCTAACAAAAGCGCCGTTACGGAAGCTCATTCGATGGCTAAATTGTGCGGGGAAATCCAAGCAATTCGAATAAAGTGCAGTACTTTGTAAGTAATTTTTTGTATAAATCTTGCTATAATGGGCGTTCGGTAGTCATGAAACAGCACCTGGAATTTTTACACAATATTTCAAGTTATCGTCGTGCCTTCACTTCGTGTTTTTGTCAAAATCGGTCAAATGTGTCAAATATACGTTAAAACAGGCCAAAATGCATGAAATTTTACGTAAAACTGACCAAGTGTGTAAAATTTAAGTTAAAGCTAATCTAAATATGTCAAACGTGTCAAAAATGCCGAACTTGCGTCAGTATTGGTCAGATATTTACGAAATTTAGCTAGATTTGGTCAACATTGATCAAATTAAACTCAAATTTGTCGAACTTATGTCAAAACTAGCCAGAATTTGCCATTGCAAAGAAATGTCAGAACTAACCAAAATGTCTCATATTATTGTCAAAATTGGGCGACGCTGTCAAACTAATGGCGATATTGGCTAAAATGTGTCAATACTTCCCAAACTATCCATTTCAAAGTAATTTTTCTCAATTTCAATTCCTTATATCCGTTTTGAAGTACTTTTTTCTCAATTTTAACCAGTTTTATACATTTTCAAGGGGCCTTTTCTCAATTCACTTTCAATTTTTCCTGGTTACATATTTTTTCACATGAAATGGTTCGGCGATTTCAGGCATGGCCGACCAAATTCAAAAAATGGCAAAAATCGACAAAAATGGCAAAAATCGACAAAAATAGCAAAAATCATTAAAAATGGCAAAAATACAAAAAAATTTCTTTCAATTTTTTCTCTAATATATTGGTTTCTATATATTGGTGTTTATAGTCAAATAGAGCAAGTGACTAGCAACCTGTATTAGTGCTTCAAATCCATAAAATCAGAGAGCCATTTGTTCTAGCGAACATTTTATGTGTTGGATTTAGACATTTTTTAATTTTTTTTTTCTTCAATTTTTTCTCTAATATATTGGTTTCTAAGTAAGAGCAGGTGATGTTGTGTTTATAGTCAAATATAGCAAGTGACTTGCAATCTGTATTAGTGCTTCAAAACCATAAAATCCGTGAGCCATTTGTTCTAGCGAACATTTTATGTGTTGGATTTAGACATTTTTTAAATGTTTTTTTTTCAATTTTTTCTCTAATATATTGGTTTCTTAGTAAGAGCAGGTCATGTGATGTTTCTAGTCAAATATAACAAGTGACTAGCAATCTGTATTAGTGCTTCAAAACCATAAAATCAGTGAGGGTCGCGAAAATATTGACGCATGCTGTCATATTACTAACCGTGTAGGGTACCCTTTAAAATACGTAATTTTTAATCTTGAGCTTCTAAAGTGTTTGCCTGTTTCTGAGTATTTTCAATAAAAAGGTCAAAACAAACAATTTTTCAATTAGTTGTTTGAAAACTTTCGCCTTTTCAATACACAATCGGAAGCCCCTAAGAACAAACTCCCGGAAGCCTACAACTCTGTAATCTAAATTACAAGACATGTTGGGGGAATAGAAGATGTGTACAAAATTTCAGCCCTTTAGGATGCCGGTATGTCGGTTTAAAATGATTTCGAAAAGGTCGAAAACAGATGCAACACGTTAATATAAAGGTTGTAAAAAATGACAATGAAGGCAAGCTAATATTCTGATTATGGGCGAAATTTATTTTTCGTTACTAAAGTATAAAAAATGGCACAAATACAACTTACAAGTATACATTGAAGCAATTGGTGCATTAAATTTCATCACACTCTAATAATAAGCGGTGTGCCGTGATGAATTTCGGGAGATATGAGACGATACTTACGTTTGATGAAAGGATTTTCGTAGTGAATCTTGGGGTAATAATAAGTAGGAATTTGGTTATTTACAAAGTGAGAATTAATTGCTGGTGGGAAAAATATGGGAACTGAAGATGGAAAACGATCAGTAAACATGTTTTGGGCGAAAGTAAAAGATGGTTGTTGAATATCGTAGGGCTCAATTTCAGGAGATTCCGGTACTGGTTTGGTTTCTAAATTGTTTTCAGGTGTGGGGTAAAACTCATGCTTGTTTCCACTAAATACTTCAACAACGTCTTCTATGTTCTTAGCTGGTTTTTGGTTGTAGTGATAAAAATCATCCTGACTAGGTGGAGCTGAGTTTGGCTTGGTGGATCCATGTTGAGAACGTTTTTTGGCCTCACTTAAAAACTTGTACACATCAGCTGTCAGAATTTGAAATCCTTGACTGTCGGCTTTGTAAAATACTTTTACATCCTTGCCATCGGTTCCAATGTAACCGTAGCTTCCCAGAATGCCGTCTTGAGGACTGCCCTCTTCAACTCTGTACTGACCATCAGCAACAGCATAGCCGAATTTGTAGTAGCCAGTGTCCTCCTGTGCTTGATACTTTATCAGTGGACTTTCGAACTTGGGTTTTCTTCTAGCGTTGGTGGTGGTTGAAGGTGGTAAAGGACGATAACGACTCGTTTCCGCAGTTAATTCAGAAGAATGGACACAACCGAAGTCAATAAGCAGAGATAGAACGATAGTTTGCTAAAAAATAAAGGTTTTTCAAAATCAACATTCGAATCCCTACCACTTTTCAATTTCCCCCTTATAACTCCGTTTTTACAGCTGTAACTAAAAGCTGTTAATATGATGTTGCTAATTAGATACAATAGAACTAGTCAATATCAATCGATAATGATTAATGAAAACCAGACTAGGATTTTTCAATTTTTAACTACTGTCTCGGTTTCAAAGTAACGGCAGGTCATATGGTGTTGGTAATTTTGAAAAATTGTAAAATCCAAGTCATAAAAAGTTTGCTAGAAATAACGATGCAGCTGAGTTCTGGTTATAATTCATCTTAATGGATTGCTAGTGACCAGTTCTATCTATTTAACCACACTATACGAGGGCTTTTAATTAAGAACCGAGTTATAAGGGAACACGTGTAGAAATAACGAAAAAATGTAAAAATTGCAATATCAAAAAGATATCAAGTTCCCTTAGAGCAATTCTTGAAAGTGTATTTTCCAATTTTTTAAATTTTTAAATTTTAGAATTTATTTTTATTACTCGGTTCCTAAGAAAAAGCAGATGTTCATACGTTAGAAAAAATGAGTTTTTTTCCCTAAAATATTGGACTACCTTAATATATAGGAAACTACTGTATATGTATAGGAGCACATAAAAGTGAGTATAAAGACGTTAAAGGAGGTTAATCCAGGTTTTTTTTTTAAATTGATAACACAAAGGATTTAAAATCGAAATACTTTGTTATTATTCAGTATGTTACCGTTAAGCTTAAACCAGCTGAGACAATCATAATGTCATTTAGTTTTAACTGCTCCAAACAGAAATGATGCGTAATTTTACAGGGTTATTTGTTAATGGTTATTATTTATTGAATTCGTAGCACGCAATCAAACAGGCATCATAATTCGTTTAAATTGGCTACTTTTGTTTGAGTATTTTTTCAAGTTCAAGTGCTATATTTTCAATCTAATTTTCACCAATAATAACTTGGGAAAACCTTTTGAAGCGGATCCTGAACGCCTAATATAGGAAAACACGACAGGGTTTGTTCATTGTCATTCAGGTCTTAGCCCAAATTCGAGTTTGGAAACCTGATACCAGCTACCGAGTTAATTGGCAATTGTCTTTTATTTTCTCGTTAAGGATTTAAGGATAATTACGTGCAAACGTACAGCAACGCAACAGATTTTATCGATAACAGGTGAGACAGTCCTTAGTGTAACTTCATCTAATTGCAGGGAATTGGATAGAGCTGCTACTTTAAGAGAAAAATTATAATAAACTGCCCAAATGACATTTTCTCAAGGTTCAGCCGTAAAGTCTTACAGTATCCTTCAAAATTTTCCCTAGTTTAAAAAGTTCTAATTAAAGAAAAACAATCCTTGTTAAGTTAGGACGCTTTTAGAAGAAATATCATACTAGTAATACAAGAATTAGACACAGACTGTGCCGTTTAAGTGAACATTGTTGGATAAACTATCACATTGTATCATGCTGTTCTATTAAAAATAGGTAATCAAACTATTTTCTTTCCAAGTCAACCTCTTATAAAATGTTTGTAAATGATACAACAAGTATCCAATTTATGAATATTGCCATCTTATCAAAATTACAATTAGTGAAATTATGAAGCTATGTAATTATGCTACTAAACATCAAATTTTCGTAAACTCTGAAACAGGAGTTTAAAGTTAAATAATTCGCTCGTTCTAATGATCCAATTAACGATATTTACTTTTTGATAACATTTTGCAAAATTTAAGTTGTTTCGATTGTTTCAAAGTCAAAATAAAGCAATTCTCATGTGATAAATCGCAATATGGAATTTTGCGTAATATTATAGTAACATTATCGTAATATTACCCTGATGCAGGTCTGTTTTATGATGTCTGCGGACAATTAAGGCTATTTTTTTACAATTTGTTAAAACATTGAAGGTATTTTCAGAAAAATATATGCATAAGAATTACACACAGAATTAGTCGTGATATATTTGGCATTAACTCAACACTATGAAATGCGTTTCATCAACAATCGATATGAATTATGATACTCCTGTTAAAACTATTAATAGGTTTTTCAAAAAATGTTTCAATAAATTTCATTTTGGTTTGCAGAAATAATCCATCGACAAAGTCTATTTTGTGTTGATATCTGTTGTTGTTAAAAAAAATCGAGATTTTCCGAAATTTCTTATTCCTGCTAGAACTAATCTTACTGTATGGGAGCTTAATAATATATGAAAATAAAAACTCACTAATAGAATATCCATCAGAAAAGCAGTCATTATTCCCAGTGTCGTTGCTATGATTAATCAACTTTATCGAGATGCACAAATTCAAGATGCACAACAATGAGTACCAGTTGTGAAATGATGTTCTGGTGTTCAGATTAGGAAGACTGAGGCTATCCTCACTTTAAAATATTTCATGGTCCAATGGGAGAGGTTCAATGCAAGCTAGGTGTTATTGGGTTCAAACACAGGTAAACAAGAATAGCGAGTTTATGAGTAGGCTTTAACAACAATCAGAACTGTATTCATGTGTCTCAGATAAGACACATTTTGCCAGCTTTAGGCAACCAATTATATATCAAAGGCTAACCTTATGCGTTCTGGGTGCAGATTTATGTGCAACTTATACAGCAAGTTAATGTCAACATTGACCTTCAAAATCATACCTGAATATTGATTATGGGTAAACCTGGGCTTATCCACAGCCGTCAGATAATCGAAGTATGGTACTTGCAAAACTCCACAATGAATATAAACGATTGTTTTGGGATAGTATTCATTTTGATAAGAATACATAAAGATGCATCTCATCTATTAGAAACAACGACAGTGTAATGATTTTGAAATATCTGTAAAGTGTTCCACCAAGCAAGTGGGTGCTTTTCTGGAGAAATAAATACGTTTAAAGGAAATTATTTCTGCTAGCCAGAATTCTAAACAAAGAAAAATGCTGAATGCACACCGTTAGAAGTCGTTCTAGATGCAGTTAGTCTTAGATTTTCGTGAGTTCTATTAATTTTTAAAGCTTATAAATAACAATACTAAATATCATAAACATTACTCCCTACTCCTATGATGTCATTTCATATGGTAACATTTTATAAAACATTTAACGAAATGATATAAGATGTTATTTCAAAATTTAAAATTAGGAAAACTAAAGACGAAGTTATTACCTTAACTTACAAAGCACTTGACAACTGAATAATATAATTTATTGAGAATAAAATACGTAGAATGAATACAAATGTCAACATGACCACATTTACAAAAACGTTTTAACATAGATTTAGAAATTATTCACATTTCACTATAATTATTTAAGCTAATCATACTTGTATGTTGTGATATAAAAGGTTTATTACAAAGTTTGTATTATATTTTTTATATAATATTATTTAGTATTCGTAATTCAAGTAGAAAAAACATGCAATGTTGAGCAAGCTTTTACCGTTAGAGCAAAATATATGTTTAAAAACACATTATTATAAATTAATTTATCGAAATGTTGCAGAACATCAACAAAATCTGATGTTCATGCTCTTTCTGTATAATGCGTAGGGGTTGGCGCCATGATTGTAATGGCAGTAGTGTTTAAAGAGACATTCCTAAAGAGGGGTAGATTTGTGAAAAAAATCATCTTCAAAGCTACCCTAGGTTAAAAGCAGTTTTTTGGGAAGGACTATAAAAAAATGTACAAATCTTCCTGGTCTTCATAGAAAAAAATGGCAATCAAAAGAGATAGCATCAAGAGAGTACAGATAAATCACTCTGAAATTTGATAATAATTGAGGTAAATTCTTTTCATATTTAAGCACTTTTCAGACTATATCGATAAACTTTGGAATCTTAAACGTATATTATATTTCAGCTCTGGAATAAGAAAACTCATACAAAATATTTTACATTCAAAATTTCTTAAAATTTCAACATTTTAATTAATTATAGTAAAATGTACACAATTTCTAAAACTTAGTTAAAAATCTAATCTTAAATTGTTTCTATTTAATTGAGCTTTGCGTGCACCATCCATACTATAATGAGGTCATTCTTGTTATGAATGCAGCATATCAAACAGCTTTCAGTGACCATCACTTACACAATGCGCTACCTGGTAGACGTTGATTGAAATCAAAACTGCAATAACGCTCAGGCTATTGGATTCTTTAAGTTAAAGTCAAAATTAGATTTCCAAAACAGCAGATTTTCAGATAGCGACACTGTAAACTTAAACAGCAAGAGCACCTTTCGAAAAATGCAATATCCCATTTAAAATATATTAACATTTACTAACACCAAGTGGTTGTTAGTATAAATTTGTAGAAGGCCAGGGAAAATCAAACTTACAATTTATCAAATGACTAAGTCCAGTCGTTCACATTAAGTTATGGGAACACATTAAATTATTATTAAATTTGTTATGAACACATTTATAAACACTAACTTATTCATTCCATATCGTTTTCCGTAAATTAAATGTTATTTTAAAATTATGCACAAAATAAACGTACAATGTAATCACTAATGTGAAGCTAATTAAATAAACGGCTTTTGTTTAGCGGTTCTGGCTCATTAGAAGTAAATTTTAAGTTTATTAAGTTTCCCTGTCTAATTATTGGCAGCAAGTGTCTCGAAAGTTCCATCCGAATGTTTCTATACTTTTCATAATGATTTTTTGAAAAGTAGTTTTTCTTAGCAAGTTTGCTTATTTTAAGTGAATTTATATTTAGTGCAACATTAAACAAAATAAGTAAAAAGTTCGGTGAAAAGAAACTAGTACTGAATACATGTACAGTATATTCAAATATGCTGGCATTAACAACAACGTCAAATCAGGTTCTTACGAAGTAAAATGTTTATTTTTTCAAGTTTCCATATCTCATTTATTGTCAAGACGTGATCAGGAATTTGATTACAAAATTTAGGTATTATAAAACTTCCAAATTTCATTTCATACTCATTTCTTGAAAAATGAATGCTGTATCTACTAAGTAGTTTTTTGTTTACATGCAAGTTCGCTTTGTGTTTTCAAATAAATTATTATTTAGCGCTAAAACAATTCCTATAATTGGCGACATGTATACAGACAGTCAAAGTCACAAGTTTTTATCTACCTCAATCAATGTTAGTAAATGGACCGAATATAACAGAACATAACAGTATCTAATGTAATCATTTATAATGTTAATCAGTTTGAGAAAAATAGCGTTTAACCAGCTGCGAATTAGGTGCATGGCGTTCATGAGTTGTGTCGTATTTGAACATAATCCAAACAGTGATTTCTCCCAAATCAAGATAAAAGCGAAAAACGTGTGTTCAATGGTAACATATCGTTTAATGGCAAGAAAAATAGTCAAATTGGAAATGACACCACAATTGTTTAAAAAAAAACATGAAATCATAACTGAAGACTAGAATAGTAGCAAATATAATGGTGTCAATAATACTCATAGTCATTCCTTCGTATTTTTGCGATGGAGTTGCGAGGTATACGGTAATTCCATATCTGCTGAATGGTAGTAGAAGGTCCAACGTCTGAGGTTGTGAAGTAAGTAGCCAACGGGGTGTAATAGGGCCGATTTCCCAATCCAAATCGATGTTGCAAGGTGTTGGTCAGTACTGGCCTGTCGTCATAATCAGGTCTCAAAAATGGAAGAAATGTCATGATGATTTCTTTGATCTTGTCCACTGAAGGTCCAGGCAGCCAGTCTTGGACAGTGGCTATGGGGCTGGCTGATGTACGAAATGCAACGTCTTTCAATGTGGACTGGTCAGGAGGTACTCGAAGAAAGTTTGAGTTGTACCATGGTGAATATTCTGGTGCAGGAACATTGGGATTCAGGAAATACCTTGCAGGAAGTGTGGCCAACGACTGACAATTTGACATAATGAGGACAATGGACAGTGTCCCTGATGCAATTCCCTAAAACGTTTATTCATAACATTACACTAAATCACAGTTACGATAAAGCATATCGCATTCATCAGTTTCTTTGTTACTGTATTTAATTACAGTATATTCTTCAGTCGAGACAGTTGAGCAATTGTGCAGGTCTTCCTAAGTGGAAATTAATTGCTAAATACCTGAGTGCAGCCATTTTTACTTTAGGTTTTAAATTAGTTACAGGTACATGTCTATTAATGTCAGCTGAAATTATGTACAGTTTATGTGTATGATTGCTGTATTAATTAATTTGTCGTAAAATATATGTTTCAAAATACTGTATTTACTGGAACATCCTACATTCAAAGGTTTGGTAGAAAAATTAAAATCTACCGAAAAATAGCTACATATCTATTAATACCAATACATTGACTGAACATACAGTCGTACGTCAAAATATCCATATTTGTGTAAAATTAATGTCCGTGG
Source organism: Kryphioiulus occultus (assembly GCA_034687865.1). Taxonomy (NCBI): domain Eukaryota; kingdom Metazoa; phylum Arthropoda; class Diplopoda; order Julida; family Julidae; genus Kryphioiulus; species Kryphioiulus occultus. Next base: position 9,530 of record JAQGAF010000218.1, read on the forward strand.
CACTGCATATTAATACATTTGCTCGAAAATATATGTTCCACGTACATATACAGATTATACCGTATACTACTTTCAAACACATTTAGATTTAGAATAAAAATTAAAATTACTGAAAAATAGTTACACGTCTATTAATGTCAGCTGAAATATTGACAGAAATACGTCAGAATATGTACTTTTATGTATGTCTTTCATGTATTTTTATGTATGTTTGTCCAAAATACTCTATATACTATAGTACATCCTACATTCAAACACATTGGAAGAAAATTAAAATCTACTGTATTCAAATACATTTGGAAGATTTGGAATAAAAATTAAAATTACTGAAAAATACATGTGTTTAGACAGCAAATTTCATCTATTAATCCCTCGGAACTGACTGACCATAAGCCAAAAAATATGAACATTTATGTAAAAGTCATGTGCATGGCACAGTACATTAATTCATCTGTTGGAAAATATGTGTTGCTTGTGTTTAGACATTTCAGAACGTTTTATTGCATATGGGAAGTTAAAAAAAATTTCCAAAATATTTTAAACATTTAGTCATTGCATTCTGTCCAACTGGACAGAATAAACTCGGACAATACCGGTACAACTCGTTTATTCCATTGTAGGACATCACATTTTAGTGCATTGAACTAGCTAAATTTGCATGTAATGTGTATCAAATTCTTGATAGGAATTCTCGAAGGACCTAAATACAGTTTTAATTAAACTATCCCTTAACAGATTCCTTTTTATAGAAAACAAAAAATCCGTTTGTTTCAATAATTTTAAAAAGTGTATGTGTTTAATAAATCATGCTTAATTTGAGTTGTAAAATTGCATATTAACTTTTCGCATGCCAGATGTACTCGACATTTAAAAATAAAGTATTATTTGACTTACCACCATTATTGATGATACCTGAGTGGAAAACACGAGTAAAGACGGCAAAATTTATTTTGAACCTGAATGTTTTACATTGCGTTAACCTTATATATACGACGTATAAAGGTCAGTAAACCTTGAATTTTTTTAGGTGAAAATTATTTCGTGACAAATTTGTACGAAAAATCGTTTCGAAAATTTCAGCAACTTTCATTTTTTCATTTTTATCATGATGAAGCTACAGTAAAGAAGCCAATTTATGCCAATAAGTGAAGTTGATGGACAGTAATGATAATAATCTTTAGCCTTTATTATAAATTCCGTACACATAAACGTGATGTTTTTCAAGTTCATGCTCCGTGAATTATGGGTTGAAAGCAGATTGGATTAAGTATGCGGTTGAACATCAAAAGGCAATGGACTTTTACATGCTTTGCAAGTTTTTAATTAAGTTTTGCACAAACATTTTTAAGTAATGTTTTTGTTGATTTTTGGCTTTTATTCTGAAGACAAAATTAACCAAGATTACTCTTCCATGTACTAAACTAAAGGGTAGCAATTGAAAAAACTCATCTGAAATGTTTTAAGATTTTTAATTGAAATTGAAACGTATTATTAACACATGTACTTATTTAAAATACAAAATGTCTATGTTCGCCATTGAGCCGAAATATTCCCACCACATCGTTTGTTACAATCTTTAGAAATAAGCTGAATATGTCTTTAACCTGTTCCGCTAACGTAAATTATTCAGAAAATATGTATAAAACGTAATAATTGTCATTATAATTTGAACTTTTACAATGGTCAAGTTTGCAATTGCATTAAAAGAAAATATTTAAATTAATGTAAAAATAATATGAAAATAACATGTGTTACTTTTTAAGCTTATTCACTCCGTAGATATCTCCTTGCTTGCTCTTCATTTGGGCAACAATCAATTCAAAATAAAAATTTGGCAATTATAAATGCAATTAAAGTTGAATGGAAAACATTAAACTGTAGTGTCCTAAAACGTAAATGTTTCCTAAATTCTAAAGCACTGCTAAGACCCACAGATACAGCATACATTCAAAACGTCCCATCAAATTTTTAACTTATAGAAAGCATGTGTTGTTGTCATCTTTTGCTTAACTCTAAAGGCAAAAATATTCTTCCTCAAGTGTTTTCCTCTAGTTGTTACTAACATTTGGTGAACTGAATCTACTATACAGTAGTTTCTGTTATTTTGTGGAAAAAAATGTACGGTATTTGGATGAGAAATTTAGGAACTCACTGTCAGGAGATAATCGTCAAATTCTTTGGTATTTAATCGGAATACAATTTAAAATAAAGCAACCTAGTCATCCAACAGTTTGAATCGTTTGTGAAACTTCTGTATATTTTATAAGAAAAAAGGGTAAGCAATTATATTTTTAAGACATTTCAGTATGAAGCATTTGGTAACGTTGGTAATATACTGTAGCTTACATGTAAATATATTTTAAATGCAAATTAAAAATACAGCATTCCTTGATATTAAACAGTTTAAATCGTTTTTAAAACTGTGTAAAATTGTTTTTGTACTGTATGTGATTGCTGTACATATGTATTTGAAGTCATAGAATAATAATTTTGAAATATCGCTTGTAAACAAATAGAATAGAATAATATGTTCTCATTCAACGCAAACTTCTGGTTAAACATACTGCATACTTCGCATTTGTCAATTTGCAAAGTGTAAAATGTTTGCCACAAGAATATTTTTACGATTAATTTACGATCAGGAAATATCATTACGAGTGTTTATCTGTAAATTTATATTGACAGCAGCTACCAATGGCTGTTTGTAATTATATGCACATGAATTTCGTATTTCCTGAATTTCAAGCTGCGTGATACTGGACACCACTCATAACAAAAAATAGGGGAAGGCTACCCAAAGAAAACTGACCAAAAATTAAAATGAGCCCAGCATGCTCATTGGAAATGAACCAGGAAACAACAGTGGACTTCCTACAGTTACGTAATGTAAGATACGCTGAGTAACAAATTCCCTCCACTTCCGATAGTTTTTTACAGGTTTTCTTGTATAGCGAAAGCAGTTTGATTACTACTGACCTATTAAACGTGACACACTTAGGTGTCTCGGATTTTTTTTACATGAAAACACACCTTGCTTGAGGAAAGTGGTTTAATACTTCCGAGTTTGCCTCGTTAGTTAAGCTTAGTAGCATACATGTAGGTATTATCAGTTTGAAATCAAATTCTCTTCTAATTTTGTTAATAAATTCGGTTTGATCCAAAAAATTACAACCGTAAACAGTGTATTCCATGCTCTTGTTTTTCGATGGCTAATAATTAAAGCCATAATAATAGGCAGGCCTAAGGTGATGCAAGCTCTCTAATGACCTAGTTTTTTTAAAATGAAAGGACACCTTACTTGCGAGGGTTAAAAAAAATACCAAAAAAAAGACCCCTAGCCGAAAGTATATAAGCGCCTTTAGGAATTGTTAAAAAAAAATGCTCTCCATCCCCCATGCATTTCACAACAAATATGTAAACATTGAAAAAAAATTAACGTTGAAGACTAATTCACCAGAATTATCATTTTGATATTAACTACATTTTACATGTCGATAAATGTATTTGTTAAAATATACAAATGACTTAAGTAATAATGATAAAATTATCAATGGTAAACAAGGGAATGTTTAATAATTATTCTTATTACTGCATGTAAAATCTGCTCAAAAATAGTACTTTTAACCTATTAATATCTAAATATAAATATAAAAACTTGTTAAGATGCAAGTGTGTGTTAATGACTCCTATGATTATTACTGTATGTAAAATCTGTATAAAAATAGTACTTCAAAGTTACTAATAGCTAAATTGGCTAAGAAAAGAGCCCCACCAGTGCTCCTCAACAACTGTACAAAAATGTAACCATTTTAACGTTCAACAGAATTATCATTTTGATTTTCACTACATTTTACATATCGATAACTGCACTTTATTTGCTAAAATACTGCATATACCTGTACATGCGAATGATTGAATTAAAAGAGATAAAACTATTAATGCCAAACAAGTTCATGTAAAATTTGGACAAATAAATTTTTTTTTGAAATCTAATAATAACTAAATAGCCTATAAAACTAAAAACTGGTTCAGAAAAGTGTTATTTTCCGATTAAATTAAAACAGTAACCATGAAAGCCATTTTATTTTATTTTTCCAAATTACAATATTAACTTTATGAACACGTTAAAGCCTCACTGAATTTTAGCTGGGTTTATGTACATAAATCGTGGAGATACTGTTGTTTTGTCGTTGAAATCATGAATTCGTTCACATTTCATTCAATTTGCAATCAGGAAAATGGGCTGTAGTTTTAATTATACGTACAGCTCATATAAATGTTTTTCTGAATTAATTTAAAAAGTCATCTTACCAAAATCCATAGGTAAATAATAAGCAAGCTTTTTCAATTCACATTGACAAATGATACATGTAATTAGTGGGATGTTTCCCCAGACCTCTAATTCTTGTCGTTTGCATTTTTCCTGCGATTCAGTTCAATTTTGGTTAATTTTAACTGCAATTCAGGGCATACAAAACCGCTTTTGAAGTCATTTCATTCACCGTAAAAAAACAAAAACATCAAAGAAAGACGAAACCACACATTTGTTTTTCTGTGAAACGAAATGCGCATATAAGATAAACGTGTTCCATTGTCACCCATTCTTGTATGAAACTTAGTATGCAATTGTCTGCAATCGAATCAAACAAGTCAAGCTAATATTCTAATGTCAAATTGCGTTACATTTCATTCACACAATGCCATAATGGGGGGGCTGCAATGTGCCAACAACCTTGTTATGCGGCTATTACATATTTATGTAGGAAAATTATATAACGTTTGGCAGAAAACGAAATGCCATAACGGAATGTACGGCTAGCAAAAATCCACCCCATAATGCTTGTTATTTACCAACAATGCGTGGAAGTAGAAGGCGGGGTCCTTAATTGCAGATTTGCGGATGAGAAACGTCATTAAAAGGTAACAAAAAAATGCGGAAAAACTTATTGCTCCGTTAAGAGCACGTATGACCCACCGATAGGATAGAAATTGGCCTACTTACTATCCCCATATCCAGGAAGAAACTATATAAACAGGTAAATTTGTCCCACAGTCATGGCAGAACATCACTGGTCGGCAAACCGAATTAAACGAGAAGGTAAAAGAAAGTGCATTTTTCAACAGATAAAAAGCTGAGAAGAAAACTCTTAAAGTGAAACCGAAACCACTACCTCTAACAAAATGAAAAGTCTGGTAAGTACATTTGAAATTCGCAAATTTGAACATTGTTGCTAAACTTAACAATTGTGCACGGTTTTAGAATTTATGCTTGACACATCAATGTTTAGATTGTAAATTCGTGATCAAATCTCGCTAAATTTCATGATAAATTGTTATGCAATTTCTTTGCTCAAGTTTCATTGCAAATTGCAAGGCAAAAGGAAACGTACAAAGCTCATATTCCACAATGTTATGTTCGAAAATACAATCAATTAACTTGGTTGTGTGTTAGAAGTAAAATCGCTTAATTGTATGAGTTTATACATGTATCATTCAGAATTCAACTGCATTGGTGGTCACTACTGGCCAATTATAAAGTTTGTTTAAACACATGCAGTTTTGGTAGGTCTATGACTTATTTAGTAGTCAGGGTTCCCGACTTTTTGGGCAAGATTTTATTTTATAATCATCGAAATAAACCTTAAATAACAACTATGAAACTATAACAGTAATTTTATATACGACGAAAATGCACCCGCATTACAAACATTAATTTGAAAAACTGTTAGTTTAAAGTTACATTTTACGGAAAAAGGTAGCTAGAAGAATTCATATATTCAATATAATCGAAATATACCTTAGTGATAACAGGTAAGAAACTATAACAGTGATTTCATATACGACTAATATGTAGCATACTATTTCTTAGCACAGGGTGATAATGACCTACCCTCATCACAATAATTTATTTAAAAAGCTTAGTTAAAGGTCGCTAGAACAACTACAATGTATATTTAATATCCGTTGGGATTTGATATCATGATAAACCGTACTACCAGAAAACACACGAAACTATGACAGGAATTTTATAAACGACAAATTTAACATACCATTTGTTAGTACATGGTGATAACAACACTTGAAGTCATTACAACATTTTTTTAAAAACTGTTAAAGCTACACGGAGCAAATTTTAGAAAAAGGTAGAAAAACTCCGAAACCTAATTTTCTTTGTGATTTGATATCATTATATACTGTACTACTAGAAAATGATCACAGATTTTCAGTTTATAGATGCAATTTTCGACTCAAACGGTTACAGCGCCGCCTGGTGTTAATCCATGTTAACCAAATATATTAATTAAAAACTATAGGAGTTTCTCTCCCATTTTCCAAAATTTATTGCTGATAACTTCAACAGTTTTCTAAAAATGTATTTTTGTAATAGGACTGTATGATCGCCATGTATAATAGGATATTCTCAGGATAGAACACTACTTGCTATCGAACACGCAGTGTATTTTTCTGTCGTCAAACATGATGTTTCTTTGTTTCTATATTTCAAGAAACTACATTGAATACATCACAAACAAAGGAAACAACGAAATTAATTGTGAGATTAGAATAAATTTATCAGTCAGAAGAGGAGGGCAATTACCTTTCGAATACAGTAGTTTTTTACAAGTCTGTAAACTACGAATTAGTAAGCATGAATTTCATGTTTCTTTAATCAGTCTGTCAATTTAAATTTAGCAACAAAGTACAGCCGCTGATGAGAAAGTAATTATTATATGCATCCAGCTTCACCAAGGCCAAGATATTCGTGACTACTTAGTCACGATTCAAATAAGCCCCTAAGCGATTAAAACTTACAAAAAATATAAATGATAATACTTGGATAAAGTGAGCGAGATGACCATTAAACCTACTTTCAATGTTTAGCAGTAGGTAAAGGAGGGTGTATCCACGTGTGTCAGAAATAGAGATTTAACAAAGTTGGATTTAACAAAGCTTAGAGCCTTGCCTCAATGGCAAGGTACAACACGAATAGTCAACGTTATTCTTAAACACACAACAGTCTTTTTGTGTATGTCACTCAGTTTCATCATTTTACAATGGTTTGAGCTCAACAATGGCTATAGTAATATTACAAACTTGATATTCACTGAACAGGGTGATCATGAAGTCGTTTTCTCATTATAAAAATTAATTTAAAAAAATTCAATCGTTCCAAGGAACGGATTGTGGAAAAAAAAGTAGAAGAATATTTTTTTGATGAATTTGTTTTACTAGAAACACCTCTAGGCGGCACTGGAATCGCTGGAATCAAAAATAATTTCAATGCATGAAAATGCTCAGTTTGTCCTCAGTATCATGAAACGAAATCTCCTATAAGCTTATATAGAGCAATTACAAACGAAACTTAAATTCAAACAAAACCATGTGAACCAACTACCTAAAAATAAACTTCAGGAGTTATTCTACCTTTTTTCCAATCTGTTCCCCATGTTTCATCAACACTTTCACCCTGTACTTCTAAGTTTTGTTAAAAATTCATGAGCATGGCAAACACTCCTCTAAATTGAGATTTTCGTCGGACCAGGACCACTACTTTCAAGCTAGACAAAATTATCGTATAATTTCGATTGTAACTAATTTCTGTAAATTTTGGATAATTCAGAAAAACCCATGTTATTGCTTCAATGAGGTGGTATTTCTGAATTATCCAAAATGTACAGTAATTTATGGTAATCATGATTTACCTTGAGAACACTCAGACACGTTCATACCAAATATTTGAAACTTCAAATATTAATTTAAAAAAACCGTAGAAGTTAAAAGGAAAAAAATTCGAAAATCCAGTTTGATCCATAGTGTAGTTTGATTAGTGGTGCAGATTTGTCAGAATTCAAATTAATTTCCCTCTTTTTCCAGTTTCGTTAAATCTTATGCAATCTGATTATTTTCACAGATTTTCTTAGCTGTTTTCTTGGCCATTGCTGCTGCAACTGAAAAAGGTGGAGATGACTATGGCTATGGCTATCCGGTCAGTTATGCACCAGTTTACCATGCCAAAGCAGTGGATTCCTACGCTTACAACCTACCTCAATACAAGTCTGATTACAACTTCAAGACCTACATGCCAGTAGTGAAATACGTGGCTGTCAAATCGGTGCCATTTTATGGACCAACAATGGCTTTCTACCCGAAAAGCTATGGTGGTGGTTATTCTATGGGTGGTTATGGGGGTGGAATGATGGGAGGATACTATTAAAGAAGGCAGTTTTAGCCAAAAAAAAAACAAAACATAAGTCTTAAATACAAGCCAAACAACAAAACTAATGAGTCATTTGTACGAGATATGAGAAGACTATCTCGGTATGCCAAAATTAACATTGCTATGGCAATTAATGCCAAAAATTCTAGATAGATGTCATTTTGATATTATTGGCTTTGTGCAAATGATTATATTTTCATGTATTTAGTGAATCTACAGGTCCACGACGCCATGACGTGACCGTCGTCCTAAGAAGTTGGCAGATTTTTCAAATTTTCAAAAACAAACAAAATGAAATAACCAAAAACAATGTTTTATCAAATTACATGATTGACAGATTACATTTACAATTTAAAATTTTAAATTCGTATCTACTGCATGGCAGTTTTTCAACAGAAATAATTTGTTAAAACCAAATAACAACACGCCTTGTTAAGCTAATGCTTTAAATTTTGAAAACTATATTGCTCATCCCACATGTTGCTTTAATGATGTCTCGTATGTCTTTGTATCATCTTCATGCTCCAGCTCAAACGAGAATTTAATCCTGTTACAAAGTCAACGCAATAAACTGGAGGAACATGTCAATATTAATAATTGTCAAATTGACAACAGGTTCTTGTTAAGTATTTATTATACTGTCCCCATATATTGTGTTTCGTTCCTAATTTGTCTATTTGTCTATGTGAATCATTGTATATACAGCGTGTGATATTTTTACATAATACAGTAAGCACAGTAAAATATTATTGTTAAACAGATGAACTGCAGTGATTATTTATTTAGTAAAATTGATCAACAGAAAGTGTTGAGAGACATTACAACCAGACAAGCTTGCATTACAAATGTTTACAGCAGCATCATCAACAATAAATGCAAGTATTGGAATGAGCTACTTCTAGACATTTACATGTATCAATTAAGCATCAAAGAAAGCCTTGATATTCCCCAAATTGCTTCTTTTGATATAGAAATCAAAGTCAACATTCATTTTATCAGCATGGCAGTTTATTGAAACACAAATTTTACATCGCTTTATCGTGGGGTGTTAGACATACAGTATCCATTTGTTGCTTCATTGAACTAAGACAATGGGAATTTGGTAAAATTCCATAGACATCAAATAAAAACCGTAGACTTAATTAGTACCTATTAAAACGATAGTGGAATCTTGGATAGCCATAACCTTGGGCAAAACCACGATAAGGGTGCACTGGGTAATAACTTCTGTAAGAAAATGTGGGTGATGCATATCCATATCTTGAAGAATATACTCCTGAGACTTCACTTGGGATGTTTGGGGTTATTTGAACACGCTGACCAGAATACACTTGACCTGTAGCAGGGTTGACAACAGCCTTCTGAAAAACTGGAGAAGCCCCTCCTTGACCAGTGTATGTTGTGGCTCCACTTTGGCCAGTGTATGTCGTAGCACCACTTGGACCAGTGACTCCAGTGTATGTTGGAGCTCCACTTTGACCAGTGTATGTTGTGGCACCACCTTGACCAGTGTATGTTGTGGCTCCAGTTTGACCAGTGACAAAAGGAATGCCGCCTGTTTGGTATACAGGTGCAACAGGAATGGATACTTGACCAGCTGGACCAGAAGTGTACACTTGAGGGCTAACCAGGCCAGTTAAAGCAGGAGAGGACCCAGTATTGGAAGTGGTACCAACAGTGTAAGTATAAGTGGGCCTGGGGTACAGATACTGTTGACCATTAATGTAATTTGGAATGTAGTAGCCAGTGAAAGGTGCAGAAGATTGCGAATAGCTGAACTGTTGCTGAGTTGGATAAAATCCGGAAGGGACAGGCTGGACATTGTAGTAGTAATAACTGGGCTGTTGAGCTGTTGGATAGTTGGAGCCATACGTCTGTGGTACAGGGGTGTCGACAGTTGGAATTGGCACAGTGGTCAACAATGTGGTTGTTGTTTTGGTGCCTTCTGTCTTCGGAGTTTCCTCAGCCTGAACATCAGTAGTTGTGGTCACTTCCCCAGTGGTTCCAGATGTGTACGTCTGATCATTGTTGGATTTGTTGGCATCTTGAGTCTGGCTCCCAGTAGTATAACTGGCTTGGAAATGCTGACCATCAATCTGATAGCCATACTGACCAGCAACACTTCCGTCAGCACTTGCTGCTTCCACTTTGTACTGACCACTACGTAGTGGAATTTGGACAACAGGAGCTATGGGACCACCCAAATTTTCGGTGGACAGGCTACCGAACGCGACGGCCAATAGACCGACAAGTACAATCTGCAAATGTTAATTCACAGAAATTATAAAACTCAAATTAAACAAGAAGTTTAGACGCCTCGTCCCAAAATCCGCCTAAGTTCTTAATTTGTCATTGGAACAGGTGGTTTTCATAATGGACGTTTATAAAAAAGCTGTTAAATTGCTAATTAATTTAGAGACGTTGGTGATCCAAATTTGATAATTAACCGTCTGACTGTAACCAGATTGTACATTATCAAATTCAATTAGTAACGAAATAGAGTCAGTAGCAATTTGGTTCCAATCACAATATTCGTGTCAAGGAACTGTCAAATAATAGCAATTATTATAAAAATATGTCCACTGTGGCTGATCACCAATGACAGATTTTAACTTTAATAATGCAGGACATTTTGAGTCGATTATCGTCATACACAAGTTGAATGATAAATCAGAAAAATTAGTCACTGAAAATGTAGGTATTTTTAAATTAGCTAACCAGTTTTTTCTCAGACACATGATACTTTTTCTCAGACACATGATTTTTTCTCAGACACATGATACTTTTTCTCAGACACATGATTTTTTCCTCAGACACATGATATTCAACTTTCAAGCAATAAAAATGTATTAAAATTGTCTATCATATTGAAATTGTCTATGGAAATAGATAAGCCATTATCAATAAAATCTGATTTTATTACAGCTGGACATACATGTGCTGTGTATAGCTGTAAGTTTATGGCTAATATCCTAAGGAATAAAAGTTTCTTCAAAATAATAAAACTCACCAAAGATTTCATGGCAGAGATAATTTTAGCCGAATCGGATGATTTTCCTAAATGCCTCTAGGATCTGTATAAAGAATAGGCTGAGTTTTTGCAGTTATTGTCTTTTTATAGTGTTCGAGCTAAAGGATCATCAAAATTTTAAACGTGTTTCTCTATGCCACAAATCACAGCCAACATTCTGTCAGAAAAGTGGGAAGCGTCCAACCCTGGCTCTGCCATTTCTGCCCATTATTAGCTAATAGGTGAGAAAGTCTTGGATCCAGAAAACATTTCCACCAATAGAGAGAGAGACTGTTGACCAAAATTATCTTAACTACGAAAATAGCAAACCCAGGTTTGACGTAAGACGCTATAGATTGAACGCTATCTTAATGGAGAATCTTCAGGATTAAGTATTTTCAAGGGGAAAACTGACATCTAGATATCTGTTATCATTAACGGTGACTAATCCTTGACATTTTAACAAATAAACACCTAAATATATTTTGAAATACAGGTAACATGCATTAAAGATGATGGAAAGTTTTCGATTTGTAGGTTTCTGAACCCAAACCTTGAACATTGGCACATTGTCTCAAGTAATGCAAACTTTACTATTACAGCATGAAATACTATGTGAAAAAAATTGAACTATGATGTGAAGAAATTTGAAATATTATGTGAAAAAATGTGAAATATTATGTGAAAAAATGTGAAAAAATTATGTGAACAAATGTGAAATTATATGAAAAAATTTGAAATAATATGTGAAAAGATTAAGAAGTAAACAAAGTTCTATTCCTAGAACGATATTGTAAGCAGAAGTATAAATTGTAAAATAGTGCAATATTCTAAGTCATCCAAAACAGAGTTGATACTTGCAACCAATATTACCAATTTAAAGAATTACACGAAGTAGAGTTTATAATTGCAACAAATATTACAAATTTATAATGTAATAAAAAGTAAGTGGATATTTGTAACTATAACCACAAATGTTCTCTACAATAGAGCGAATATGGTGTGATGTGATTAATGTCAAACAAGTGTTACTTTTATGATATATTCAGAGAAAAATAACTCCTCATTTATGATTTTCTGTAGAATTAAAAATTTAAGAATTTTGCATTTACACATACTGGACTAGTAAACATTCTCTGTAACCAAACCATAAATCACCTAACGTGTAATATAGTATAGCGAATTGTTACTAGCATTTATTTTTTAACGTTTTTAATGTCATTGCCAAGTACACCATGTCTATCTTTTGAGGGTCAGTAATTCATCAAAAAAGTCATGGACTACTGAAACAATTTACAAGTATATTGTGCACAAACAGAAACAAGTTCAGGACGATAGCTCTCCCTAGCGGCAAAACATTCAAACTCCTAGAAATCCTTGACCCATTTTAGGAGCCTAATCATGCGTTTGCACCCCTGAAAAGTATGTGATTAAAATAAAAAATCAACTGCCATTCCTAACAATGACTGCTGGAGCTTGTCAAAGTATATGATCTTAGATTTTTTCACCAAATTCACTCCAACTGACTTTAAATCGTTATATGATTGAGATTGAGAAGATTATCAAGAGTAACGAACTCTGTAAAGCTGAGATCTTCGTTAAATAAAAGCACTGAATTCTTATGAACATCTGTATGATTTCACACAGAATAATGTGTTTCAACAAGGTTGACTTTAATGTTTGTGAAAGCAATCATGAAATGCAAATCTAATAACGTTGAAATCACAAGTAAAACTTTCCAACTTGCTTTGTTTCCAGATATTGATACTTCGGTTCACTAACCATAGCATTTTGCGGAATTTCTGAGAAAGTTATAGTATCAGGTTAGATTTATGACAGGGGTCAATGTGGACTACGCCTAACTGTACGGCAAGTACAAACATCAGGCAAAAATCAGGCAAGGTCGAAATATTTAAGCACAATTACGGCACTACAATGGTCACAACTGACCGGCTTGTGTAGGTTTAGTTTACAAAAAAAGGCAAGTATGAAAATGGAAAAAACCTAGTGCATCTCGAAATTTTCCAAATTATTAAATTCAACTGTCGCATATTGTATGCTGCTCGATTTTAACGGTAAACGAGTGACTATTACAACTGAAATCGAGAATTAGGCAACACATTTTAATGGAAAAATTAAATTTAAACCAAAGTGTAACCTAATAAACTTAAGGGTGACAACAGACAGATCTAGAAACCTCAATGTCTTGAATAATTATTATTGGCCTGAATGCATTTTAGCTCATGGATTAAGTAATAGGCTTGTGGCACTGAATATCAATTGTTTTATTGCGCTATTTTTAATTGAAATATTGTATGTTTTAGTGTTGAACTGACTGGGCCAAAATTTGGAAAAATAAATGTTTTAGTTCAGTAATAGGATATAATAATCGATCTATGTTCACCAACTAGCAGCCTTACTTAATATGATACATAAATCTATAAATTTTCCTATCGTATATATTAGTGTTCAACTGATTGTGGAAAAATCCTGATATACAGATATCCAACAACAGATGTCCAAACAACAAACTGTTTTTCTAGCAAAATTATCAATAATACGAATTATCGATACATGTTCATCAAATAACATCCAAATTTAATGTGATAAATGTATACACAAGTTTTCCTACTGTACGGTATATTTGTGAGTTCAACTGACTGTGTACTGACTGCGTCAAAATCTTGGAAAATAAATATTTAAGTAATTAAATGGCCAACTCATTCAAATAGCATCCTAGCCTAGATAAATCCAAGATTTGTGCTACATGCAATTGTAGGGCAATATATTTGGGAAAAATGGACGAGAAATTATATCCATTGCCAATTACAAATTTGATGCTAATGCATTAACGTACCATACTCTGTACCATGAAACAATAAAATTGCACCGTCTATGCATGACCTACTATCACTAAATGGAGATTCTCATTAGACAAAATTCAGATTCATTTAACTGTCCATCCACCGGTTACCTGCTTTCTATTATTATAAAGGAATGGGGGAGTGGAAGCAATTTTGGGGAATGAAAATGTAGATGATGTTCCTGGCCTTGGACAACAACACTTCAGAAGATATCTAGGTGATACCGAAGAATTCAAGGTCTTGAAGCTAAGGATGTTTTAATTCGCCCTAAGGAGCAGACGTTTTGGTAAATTTCTGTTTTCTGGGAAATAGAAGGTGATGGCCTTCGCATATGAGCTAAAATAACTGTGATGCCAACATGTACACAAGTTTCCTTTTGGTTAAAGATATAAATAAGACAGGTCATCATTACTCAAATGTTCATAGCCTTATCCTGCCATGATGCTCTTCAGACTTAATAATAAATCAAAGCCATAAACTGCAGTCTATCATTATGCACAGTATGACTGTATGAGACTAACTTTTTCTTGTATAGCAGTTGATGTTGTATAGCAGATAGGAATACGCTTTAGCAAAGTTTTGAAATAGAATCAACCATTATTAGATATCTGGTCAGTATCTGATGAAATAATAAAATCCATCGGATAAAATGAACTGAACTGTACTGGCATTAAGGTCGGCTTACATTTTCGCAAATGCAACAAGTGTTCGTTTTGCTTACAAGGTCATGCAATATAGGGGTGATCATAAACTCTTACCCTCATTACAAAAATGAAAACTGTTAAGAGTTGCAAGGATCAAATTTTGGATAATGAACTTGCATGAAATTCAAAACTATGCATGGACAAAAGTATGCAATTTCATAACTGCTCATTCTATCACTAATTCAGTTGTATGTCATATCTCTGATAGAAACAAGCTTTTAGCAATGATTAGAAATACAATCATTCAGTAGGAGATGCCTGATCAATATTTGATGAAAGAATAAAATCAATTGGGTAAATTGAACTGAACTGTGCTAGCATTAAGGTCTGCTTACATATTCCCAAACCCAACAAGTGTTCATTTTTCTGTCATGGTCATGAAATATAGGATGATCTTAAGTCATACCTTCATTACAAAAATTATCGTAAAAAATAATGTAATGTAAAGAATGTAAAAAATTAACGCAATGCTAGAGTTACGAAGCCCAAAATTTGGAAATGGTAGAAGAACGTAAATGAAATACAAAACTTCAGGAGCTCCACCATAATCCAAAATGTGTTCCTTGTAACTATAGACTTAACAATATTTGTTTGTAATGATGTAAAGAGATTTTCTCAAAAGCAACAAGTGTTCATTTTTCAAACATGGTCAGATAAAATATATGGTGATGATAAAGTCATACGCTCATTACAAAAAAAAATTCAAAAATCGAAAATGATACAAGTATAGTACATTAAATACAAAACGTCAGGAGCTTCACCATTTTTCAAATGTATTCCTTGTTTTTTAGATTAATTTTGTAATGAGGGAAAGACTTTAAGATCACCCTGTACCATTTTCTAGGGGTGGTACATAAGACATCAGTTAATTTTTGAAAAAAAAAGCAATTTAATGATGTTCTCATGGTGTACATGTATGTTAGGAATGTCAGCTTGGATGAAAGCATTTCTCATCAAGTGTTTTCTGATTAAGGTCAAAGCATGACTTTAAATAAAGCGGTTGCCAAGATGGAAACACGATAAACAACGTATTAATAAAATTAACGATGTATTTAGAATGCTGATATTTTCAGAGTTATGCACTTGCGTCTAGTTGAACAGCAAATTCCTATTAGTAAAACTAGCAATGTCATGTAAATGTTAACCGCAAATGTTTCTGTATAACTTAAGGACTTTTTCGTCATTTATTGTTGTTTTTGTTTGAACGTTGTGCAAAACCAAGACCATGGTGAGCTCAGTCATCATCTCGCTAATGAACTGAGGCAAAACCGCTTCCAAATTTTCATTTGCAATTAAAAATTATTGGTCTAGGTCGTAAAATCATTCCCAGAGCTATGATATAAACTGGGCAGTTGAAACGCCTTGTAAACACGTTCAAAGACATTGCCAATTGAATGTAGTTCAATGACAATCCCTATATAAACAGTAGTTACACCAAATACACTGAATAAATAACAATGCGCTTATATTTTATTTGACATTTTTATTATGATTGGGTTTCTCCAAGGTTGGCTATTTGTCAGTTTATGTCCAGCCTCTTTTTTTACCGCCGTTATTAAATGGATGCAGCGACCATCAGTTTTTTATTGAAAAATGTGTCTCTTAATTCGGCTAATTTTAAATAACCCGTTACAGAATTCCATTGGCAGACCCGTTTGTTGCTTAGTCTACATTTGGCCTTTCAAGTATGGCTGACCAGCAAATGCCGAGAAACTAGCCATGCTAGTGAAAATAGTTTATTTCCACACCCTTCGATACGTCATTTTAGTTAAGGTCAGAAATACTGAAGTGATATAAATCCCTGCAGAAAACTTAGCCATTTAAGAAACGGGAGTTACCAGGTTAAAGACACTGAAAACATGGCATCGCAGGTAAGTCAACTTTCCCAACTTACTAAGTAACTAATCTTGGTTAGATAGGATCTCAGGGCAGTTGAGGATGCTCATCAGAGTCAATTCACACCATTCTCGTCTTGAAATACTTCGACAATTTATCAAAAATCAAATTTCTGTCAGATACTTCGCATTTAGAACACTGAACAAAATGATCTTAAATATTATAAAAGATATTGTCATAAGGCAAGATTAATTTATGAAATCATATTTAAAAAGCCAACGCCTTGGAATATTCTTGGCATTTATTGAATCACATAAATTTTAAAAAAAAACTAGCTTCCAACAATTCATCATTTTACATGTAAATGCCAAGATCTTAAATTGCGTATTAAATTATGTAATTTTAACAATCTTGCATTTCAAATTCCAAAATTACAACGGATGAGATGCATTCTTATATTAGAGTAATTTATTTCGAACTACACGAATCTAATGGTAACATTTCTGCTAATTTAGCTAATCAAAATTTTGGTTTATTAATATTTTGGCTAAATTAAAATTTTGGGTAAATTAAAATATTAGGCATTGGCATTAAAATTATGGACCGTATGGACCAGGGGTATACCCTTTTGATGCTGAAAAGATGCTGATAATATCAAATCAATAATACTGACAGTAATGCATGACTACATTTGTAATCTAATTTTTGGAAATCAGTAATACTGACAGTAATCCTACATTTGCAATGTCATTTTTATAATTTGCCGTAATAGCTGCACCCTGTAGCGCTTTTTCATCCGGATTATAATACTGACAGTATTTAACGTCAAGCCTGCAGTACAGCCATAACTTATTTCGATCAGTATTACTGTAGGGATTTTGAAATTAACAGTATTAGCGACCAGGTAACTTCAATCATGTACATGTCCATCAATCCTTGCAATCAGAATCTAGGGTGTACAGTGTTCTTCCAGTTATGGGAGCAAATAATTGCTCGTTTTTTGTTGTTTTTTTGCACCAAAGATTTTATAAATTGATTAATTACCATGCCGAACGCGTTTACGTTGCCCATACATTCGCATAATTGAGCACGAGGATGTTTTGATTTATAGTCCTTAGTTGGCCTTCTCATCTTCATGGTTGGCATCACCATTGCCACGAGCCAGAGCCAGTATCACACCAGCGACCCCCAGGGCAACTTCAAGGTTTCGTACAGAACAAGTGATGGTCAGTACCTCGTAGAAGACAGATCTGCTGACGGTACATCGCTTCTGGGTAACTTCGGATACCGGTCAAGCGGTGGGGAGCAGGTGGGGGTGGCCTATGGCAGCGATGGAGCTGGATTCGTCATCAGAAGCCCCAGCGCAGCACCTTCAACCTACCGTCGAACTCAAGTTCAACAAACTCAACAAACCCAACAACCTGTTGCCAGCCAGCCCCAGGTCACAAGCACTGGCCACGATGCCTTCCTGAACTTTCAAGGGGTCAGTCATCCAACACCAACGTCAAGTCGAGCACCTTCCAGCGAAGCCAGGCCTTCCAGCACAAGAACACAAACACCTGTCAGTGACCTTTCGCAACACGATGCTGGACAAAGTTTCATTTCTTATTACAATGCAGCTACCCCTCAATACTACACTCCTCCCCATGTCTATCAACCTCCTACCCTTCCAACTTACAGCTCCATCAACTATGTGGCCACTCCAGAAGCAGCCAAGTCACCATTTACTTACTCGTTTTCTTCCTACAATGACCCCTACTACAACCCCCAGTACATAAGTTCGCAGCAGTACGTTCAAGCCGTGCCACAATACGTCCAACCCAGACCACAGTACGTACAACCCCAAAGGTCCTTCTACCAGCCGCTGCCCACAGTGGCCACGGACCTAAGAACAGTGATTGAGCAGACGATAGCCCACCAAAGACAGTTTCACAATGGACCATCAGTGAATTCCTATTACGGTAACCTGGTGAGACCCTACTACTTGTAACTTGCCTCACTAAAGAAATGCTTCAAGATACCTCAAAAGTTGATAACTGACCACAATGTGCTCTAATAAGGAATTCAATTATGCGCCCACAGCTTCGCAGTTTGCATTAACACCTCAGAAGTAATCTGAAATTAATTTATGTCGTCGAATTCTCGAAAGTGTTAATAAAACGTGTTCACAAGGCTGATCGTGCATGGAAATGTGAAAAGGAGCGCATTAAGTTGATTAAAATCAGGTACCTTGCAGAAAAACCTGACAGAACGGCCTTCGCAAAACTGGAAAGTAGATCTAGCACAGATGGACACGAAGGCACATTTTCAGTTTCAGAAAACAACACATGGCCATTCATGAGCGATTTCTTGTACTTTTGATATCATTTACACGCGTACGGATGAAATGAAAACAAAAAACTAAAACTAAACTCAACAGCCTTCATAAAACACATCGATGAAAAACCAAAGCACGCGTTTCTAGTACATGCGAAACTGTTTTGCTTAGAGAATATGCGGGAATTTGTTGGCATGAAGGGATTGAGCAATATCTTTCCTCCGATTAAAATATGCGACGTCTAACGAGTTGACTTTCGAGTTGTTTTGAAGGTGAAAATAAAGTTAATGAATGTATGGGTGTGAAGTTTTATGTAGATATTAATGTTTTAAAAACTTGTATCCGCAACAATAAATTCTCGTAAATTTGCATTAACTGTGCATTCATTATGATTATCGTTAGACCGAAATTTAAGACACGCCCTAAGATGTAGCAAATGCTCCAAAAATCGATTTAATCAAAAAGAGACAAATTCAAAAAGAGAAAGTCCATAAATTCTGGTTGTTTCGTAATTTGAATTTGCCGCTCAAAAATTCACGTGTGTTGATTCGAGTCACGTGATGATGCGCGAGAAGGAAGCGCACGTGGCAACCATGGCAACCGTAGAACGAGAGATTCCATTTAGGAATGCGTTCTATTTTACAACAAGAAAACGAAAAAACCAAGAGCTAAATTGCGTTTTTTCAAGATTTCGTTATATGTTCATCACTGGCCAACTTTACGGTTATGCCTCAATGCATCTCAAGTAAAACAAGCCTTAGCAGGTAATTATTATATTAAATGTACATAATTTGTGATGTTTTTTTCAAACACAATTACATGTACTGTAACTAGAACCAGTACCAAAAAAGATAACATTTTCATTGCAACAGTTCGGAGCATTTATTATTCAAAGTTTTTGTACATTCAGAATTAGTGGCAGTGGTTATGAAATTGTCACAAATTAACCATACGCTTTATTTCAAAATTATCTGAAATATTGGCAAGTATCAGTTTCAAAATCAGCCCAGCATCAACCAGTTTTCAATATGAAATGTTGATGACCCATCTTCGAATACCCAATACACCTAACTTCACCTGAATTTTAAGTAAAGATTTTTAAATATTACGTTGACGACTATGGAGGAACCAAAAACTTTATGGGCCTTCATCGCTAGACAATTCAATAATCGGTGGTTTAATTATGATTTAATATAAGCTCGTAGAATGCTGCAATCGACCGTAGCCGCAATGCGTATAAAGTCTATTACAAATAAACGGTGGAAAAGCTTTGGCAACTAATAGTTTAAATAATAATCAGAGCGCTTACGAAATAAAATACTGCTGCATTAAAGTCTATAGCAAGAAATAATAACCACGGATCATATTACTGTATATCCGAAGCTTATTTACACTTTTAACTGTGAAAAATAATTCGCCCATCCACAAATTAGCAAAAAAAGAGGGGGTAAAAGCAGAATCTAACAAACACAGCAGTTATGAAAGTCAATTCCGCAGTATTCGTTCATTGATATACTATAGTAACAAGACTGTCTTGTCACCAAACATGTCCCTACCTGATGTTGAAAATTTGCCACAAAAACAGTTTTAAATTGCACGCATGGAATATACTTTTGAAAACGATACGTATACATTCTTTGATTAAGCAACGGCTCCTGGCGATATATTATCAAACATAATAAAAATAATAACAGTAAGTGGAGGGATCTGCCCATTGCATTGCATGGATCATGTTCTAAAACTTGAGCATGAGCTCATCACATTCCACGGTGTGATGGTCGTGCACCCAAGTCTTGGATCAAAGTCCATTGCAAATCTGGCTTTTAGCGATAATAAGCAGACTTCTGGTTGTAGTTTTGCTGTTGAGCCCCAGTAGGGTAACCGGCCCCCACTCCGGCAGCAGTACGTGGTGCCTGATAAGCTCCAGCGCCTGAAGCGCCACCTGGATAGGACGCAGCAGCGCCCCCTGGATAGGTCGCAGCAGCGCCCCCTTGATAGGCACCTGCAGCGCCCCCTTGATAAGCACCAGCAGCGCCCCCAGTAGCTCCACCAGCCTGGCTTTGCTTCTCGTCAATGATGTGAAATCCAGAATCATCGGCTTGGTAGGTGAGCTCCTTGTGGGTGCCATCGGGTGTGTTGACCACGTAGGACCCCCTGACCACTCCCGATGCATCTTGGGACTCCTGGCGTCCATGGTCCCCAGCGCTGTAGCTGAATGCAAAGGGCTTTGGAGATTCGTTGTAGGACTCTTGGATGTTCTGGAAGCCGCTGCCACCGCCGTATTGGTAGGCCTTAGCCCCACCGCCGTACGCTTGCTGGGTTCCGAAAGCGGCCGGAAGACGCTGTTGCGAGGCAGCGAAACCACCGGCCTTGGCTGCGTAACTTTGCTGGGACCCAAACCCTCCTGACGAGTACCCTGCTGGCCTGGCAGGAAATCCACCACCGGTGCTGGTGCCAGCTGCCGGGGTGCCATCATCGGTGGTTGGGACATGGGCACCGGTGGCCAAGAAGCCCTGCTGACCAGCACTGTAGCCGAGGGAGCGCTGGACGCCATCATCGCCTCTGAAGCTGAAGCTGCCCTCCACCTGACCATCAGGAGACCCTGTTTCGGTCTTGGTGCCATCGCTGCTGGTGTAAGAGTAGCTGTAGGAACCGTCGCCCTTCCTCTCCAGGTTGAAGGCCGCAGCCTCCACCGGTCCTCGGGGGTAGCTGGGAGTCCCAGCGGCAATGTTCTGAGAGTAGTGCCCAGGGGCCTTGTAGGGAGCAGAAGGTGCCCTATAGGCGGGTGCCGCTGGAGCCGGAGCCCGGTAAGGGGCCGCTGGAGCAGAGCCGTACTTGGCGCCAGAAGAAGACTGGCCTGAACTCTGACCTCCAGCTGCATAGTAGCTGCTGCCTTGACTGCCACCAGAATACTGTCCACCATCACCAGTGCTGACACCGGAGTACTCCACGTTGACGAAACTGCCATCGGGACCGCTGTGACCGTACTTGCCGGTCACTTGACCGCTTGCTGTCTTGGTTTCGGACTGGAAGGCCCCGGTGCCGGTGTTGTAACCGAAGTCGTAACTGCCGTCTTGGTTGCGGTTGAAGTACTGCTGACCACCGTCACCAGTCTGGTGACCGTACTGGACCCTGCCACCAGACTGGTGGCTGTAGGAGGAACCTGGAACTGCTTGCTGTTGACCATAGGCACCAGGACTGGCACCTGCACCGGTGTGGTATCCACCGGCTGACTTGCCATAAGGGGATGTAAAGACACCAGAAATGGCGAAAACGCATATCTGGAAATTGGGAACATGGATGTTTTCAATTGTTAACCAAGTCATTCTTCTCAAGAGATCATAACACAAGCATCTACCGTGCTGTTTTCTGTGCTCACCAGCGAAAATGGCACACATTCCTTTGTTCTAGCAAGCATTTCACATCGTTGTGCAAGAAACCAAAAATACACGAATGTGCAACTAATTAACTGAACTAATTAACCTAGTGTTGTAAGGCATTTCTCGTCTGCTAATTGTGAAAAGATGACCCGCAATAAATTCTCACACTGTTTGATAATTCTGCAAGGTTACCCCAGAGATGAAATTTTGAACTTCCCTGACCTTTTCCTATTTTAAAACATTTCCCTGGCCATCCTGGCAAAAATATGACATACGGAAACAAATCTAGATTAGTTTTTCTTAAATTGACAATTTCATTATTAATGTCTTTGTCATTGCTTGTTATCTCTTGATTTTTGTGTTATCAAATAAATACCTACCTGTACATGTATGCAAAATGTATTATAGGTGTAGAATTTCCCTGACTTTTTCAAAGTAAATCCATTTCACCTGACTTATTCAAAGTAAATCAAATTTTCCCTGACTTATTAAAAGTAAATCAATTATTCTCTGACTTATTCACAGTAATTCCATTTTCCCTGACTTTCCCAATTTCTCTGACATTTTCAGGGTCTTGGGAACCCTGTCTTGGGGATAAGACCGAAAAGCATGTAATTATGTTACAAAGTAGGGCATGATTTGAAATACTGTACTAGAATTCAAAGATGATGGTGTTTCACTTTCGTAAACTCTTAAGAAATGATACGGAACGACATGAATCAATGTTCAACGGATTAATATTATCAACAAGGTGCATGCAATTCCGTGCTCAAAAATTTGGAAACATGAAGAACAACCCAAGTATTGATTTTTGACGATTGGACTTCATTTATGAAAACAGGTTTTAGGGATCTACTTCACACTACAACTACATCATTGCAAGCCTTATATTTCCAAAACTTTTTCAAGTGATATGTTTTGGAATATCATTGTTACACGAAGAAACCCAACGTAAAGGCTAGGTAACCAGCGTTTGATATTTCGAAAGCAGGAATATTTGAGAAAGAAAATAATAAAGTAGAACTGGTTAAAAGAAAGTTCTGGTTTCAAATATACCGTGATAAAGTCCGTGATAAATTTACAAAACTGGGTGAAAGGCGGAGCAAATTAAGGAAGCAGATCAAGCTAAATGGGTTACAAAAATTCGAAATGTTTATATTGATAAGTAAGAAGGCGAAAATAAAACGTATTGGATATCTGAACCTGGAAGTGAACTTACAGGTGGGCATGACCCAGGACGTGATCAAAATAATCTTTTAAAAGCTTGATCCCAAAGGCCTTAAGGGTGAAACCCAAAATAAAGTTAAGCGATATTTTTGCAGAAATTTTGCAGTAGCCTAATATTAAAATAATTACTCGCAATTTTGATGTAAGACATGAAGCATGTAGCTTGAGGACGTAATATGCACCAATTGTGCTTAATCCAGCTTAGGATGTAAAAACTTCCCAAATTTGAATTAATAATTTGAGCATGCAGCAGTTAAAATAGCAGCGCCAGTAATGATAATAATTTCCCATATCCTGTGTTAGGCTTAGTTACGTTAGCAACATTTTCCCACTGATCCCCTTCCTAGTGATGAAGCATTTTTTTGGATGAAAAAACATTCATCACGAATGAAGCAAAAGGTCAATACGAACTTTCTCAGTTTCGTTTTTTACCCTTTCGTTTTTCAAAATCCCACACGTGTCTATAGTGCATTTCAAATAAAACAATAGGATGGAATCCTAAGTGAAGTAGGACAGGCAAAGCATATAATATGTGAATGAACATTAATTGCGCAAGACGGTTGGAGGTTACCATTATAGGTTAGTCAGTTCTCTCCTGATTTTATCTGACATGCAAGTTTAACATATTATAACTGTAAAACGTGCACGCTAACAAGAATAAAGTGAAAATTTCACTTGTAAGACAAAAGTATACATGCCATATATCAAAAATCCGAAAAAAAAACTTCCTAGTTAAGTGCACAAAAGTAAGAAACCAAAGTAATGTGATGGTTAAGCTTTAAAATTGTTATTAAAAATTTTAATTCATGCTATTTAAGGTAAATTTTTTTACACCTGGGTGAAATTATCTGTCCTGAAAGGTATTGTTTTATATAACATCCACTTAACTATTATAATTTTATACTGGATGCATCAGAAGTGGCTTATATCCAATTTAAGAATGTCTTACTCAATAAGTTAATTAACAAAAGGCATACTTTTGGTTTATTTGAATTCATACTATTTAAGGTTAACTTCCGCACTTGGCTGCACTTGTAGCAGACTTTTAAAGTTTGGTTTTATGTTAAAATTCACTTAACTACTTAACTATGTTACTCAAAAAGGTAACAAGCAATGTGCATACTTTTTGGCTTTGGCTGTGATTTCTCAAATATGTTAATGAAATTACATATTTTGAAACAAAGCGTCAAATTTACCAAAAATAACATTCCGAATTTGCAATTATATTCACATATATATTCAAACTCATAGACTTTAACAAAAAGCCAAACGGAACATAACCTAGGCTTATATATTTATGAAAACTACTTTGTGGAAGAGTCAATTTTCGATAATACATTAATTACAACCGATGATTGATGACGAAGGAATTTTTTTTAATAATAATAATAATGTTTTGACATAATAATGTTTAATTCTGATTGTAACGGGCCGGAGTTCCCAATGAACTTGTATGAGTTGTTATGCTCAAATAGTTAAATAATTAAAAATTGAAACGATTTTAAGGGAAAAATCGACTTTTTTTTTACTAATCCCAATAATTTGAATTCATGCTATTTAACGTAAATTTTCGCACTTGGCTGAACTTGCTGCAAAATGCATACTTTTATTTTGTAAAATTATGAGTATTGTTAATCAGCACAATTACTGCTGTATAATCTCCAATACATTTTAACATCCATTACCAATATTCTTTGCCATTAATCATCAATATCTCATTAATGTACAGCAAATTTTACTGCACTGGTATTTTCAATAACGTACCAATGCAGCTTAGGCAGTTCCTAGATATCATCAATGATACCAGGATGGTTTCACTTATGTTCGTAATTGTAGCACATCGCGAATTTGAGGAGATTTTGCACAATTTTTCGACTAGTAGCCTATACAGCACTGCCAGCAGTCCAATATTTCCACATTTGCCAGTAAAATGACGTAGCACACCAGCACAAACCCAGTTACATGAACATGCAAGCGTTCTTATCCACTGTGTGGCCTAAGATTAGGGCTCAACTAGAGGTTTGCTTACCAAAATCGCGGACTTCATTTTCAGTAAAGATCAGTGAAGATGTTTGACTATCAAGCCAGAATCTCCTCTCTATTTATACATTATGGCCAAAGAAGTGAAAGGATGGCCTAGTAGGCGGGAATTTGTGGGATGGAAAGTCCATCCTCAACATCCAATTAGTCGTTGGAAGATCAGTTGTTACCATAGCATTGCCATAGAAGAACAACAAAAAAGCCAAGATAGTGAGCATCCTTGCAACATCAATGAAGGCCATAGGAGTACCAGAGGCGTGCTATATGCACCGGTGAGATCATAGCTGACTACGGGATGTCCCATTTTACTGGCCCGAAAAACTATTCATTTTAGTGAAAACCCACTGACAAAAAACCTCTTTGAAATTCAATCTTGGCATGCCATTCAAAAGCTGGCTGTGTGGAGGAGATAAACATTTCCATTTCACACTTTCTCTTATCGGCATGCTGCATTTTTTGTGCTATTTCTTTCAAAAATCAAGTGAAGATAAAACCAGCATCTTTCTACAATGTAGTCATGGTCACTTCCAAGTAACTTTAGTGAAAATGAAGTGAAAATGCATTATCAGAAGCAGAAATCGTAATCGAAAATCGAAGTTAGCTGTACATGTACACCTGAAAGGCAGGGAAACCATGTGACTACAACCCAGAACAGGATGTATTGGGCCAATTACTTTTATTTTTAACTCACAGATCTAGTTTTACGTTCAATTAAATCCAATGTGGTTATAACATTGATAAGCAAATTAGGAGCTTTTGTGTACGGCCTTATCAGATGAAACTGATTGCTTCTATTTGATCGAAACAGGATCTGGATGATATAATGAATTGCTTTTAAAGCAGTTTGCATAGAAATCTAGTTTTGTGCAGAAGCTGTTTGTCAAAACTATAATTTGACCTCAACGGGCAAATTAATGGAAATTAAATGCATAAAAATCTAGTTTCGTGAAAGTTGTTCAATAAAACTTCAATTTACCTCAACGGTAAAATTAAGTTTTAGAACAAAATATTACTGTTTAGTTGATATACAAATAATGAGCAAATGGAATTTTAATAATTTTGATTAAGTTGATAAAAAATTAATGAGCTACTGGAATTTCAATAGTTATTTTTTATTATTCGCTTACTAGTTTTGAACAAACTATTAACATACGTGTACTCAACATGCATTTAAGCAAATTAAGATGATATAAAAATTATGAGATTATCAAAACTGAAATAAAGTAGATAAAATTAATATTGGAATAGACATTAAGTGCACAAAAATCTAATCTTGTGCAGAAGTTGTTCAATAAAACTTCAATTTGACCTCAACGGTTAAATTAAGTTTTCGAACAAACTTAACATATAGGTACTGTAAATAACTTGATTAAGTTGATTTAGTAACATATTTTAGTAACAGCGTTTTAACATACCAAGTTAGCTTAATGTGTTTATTTTCTATGCGTATAACTAGAAGAGTGACGAGAACTAGATAACCAAAATTACATGAACATTACAGTATATGGGATAATAATACATTACGTATGAATTAGTTGTTTACATGCTTAATTTATTTGTCAAAAGGAATCCTGGGAGTAAAGAAATATTACCACATGGAGTTAAGCCCCAAAGCCACAACAATAAACCAGATTAAACTCTCTTAACTCTTTCCTATATCTTGCTCCTAATGTAAAGTAATCAACAGGGCCTGCTAATGGTAATCATTGTTTTTTATTAAGAAAACTATCTGCTGAAGTTTCCTAAGCTGCATTAACATATACAGTACGTGTTCCAGATATTTGGGAATTTTTTTGCAATTATTATGACAATTGTGGGAATTTAATCTTTGAAAGGTATCTTTCACAAAGTAGAAATCTGAACTCTCACGTTTTCATATTTTTTCGTTAGTTGCTTATTTAGACCGCTTTTTCTCCAAGTGCTGTATGATAAACGTTTATCAGGGAGTAATTAATTCTCACAATGGAGAAAAGGTTGACCCTTAAATAGCGAAATTACACAAGTTGTTAATTTACAAAGACAATATATTATAATTAGGTTAACGGATATTACTAACTCGGTAAATTGTACAATTAAAATGCGTATCAAATGTTAACGCCATATGCGTCCTGACTCTATCATATGTATGAGGCTTATAAACGGTAAGTAAAAATAAGTCACAATGCATATTTTGCTCGTGGATTATGAGATGACCTTTATTTTTTCAGGTATTCAAGAACATAATAAGATTTGAATCCTGCTGTTATGGACTACAAAAGCATAGCAATCTCATGGGGCTACAATCGCATACCTTCATTGCCCTATATTTCAACAAAAAAATGGCAGCCACAAGTTTGTCAGCTAGCATTGCACTCCTAGAGGCCTACATTTTACATAAAGTGAGAATTAAACCATTTTTCAATGTACATGAATGCACATTTTGCAATGTGCATGAATCGAATTTGACACTGACAATGCACAAATTCTTAGGACAGAAAACCACAGAAAAATATTTATTGACATAATGAAAATGTTATTGAATAACGTGTGACCTACTAGAAATGAAAGGGATACCAGTTCTATGCAAGGAAATCGAAAAGTTGCTAAATATATTGAGTATAGTCAATCTGTTTCGTGACTTAAGACATGAATGACATTTTACATGTCATCTTGTATTTCAAATAAGGTCAGCATTTTCCCATTAGTACATTTGCTCTTCTTAACAAATGACATGTACAAGAAACTACCTCTAGGGTGTACTGCAAGCTGAATCAATAATACACAATCATATAGGAATGCAAATGATAAAAATAATCTTGCTAAACCTTCACAAGGTGGATTGATTCATAATGCATTAAGGTAGGCCAGTTAAGAATTTTTAATACGTCAGTCAATAATTTTGCTAAAACCTTTAAAAATGATACAATGGGCGGATTTTTATGTAAACTAATACTCAGTAGGCTGAACTCAACAATTCTCAGTCAAATCTTGTCTAGATAAGGATATGGAAAGCAATTTCAGTAGGCAAAAATGGCCACACCAAAATGAACATTTTTAAAAATGTCAGTGGGCATAACTTCATGGCTTCAGACAAATTACTAGCTAGGAGTATAAACCGTACTCTGGTTAATAAAGAAGTTCATAACTTAACAACACATTAACACCCCTTACATAATCATATACGGTAGGTAAGAATTAGGCCAACTAATTTCTCATGTTGTACATCACATTCTAAATGAATGGTGGCACAAAAACGAGGGTTTAGACAGCAAAAACAGTAATTACCGGTGCAGATCTGCAAAAAAATAAGCTTTCAGTAGTGTTATGAATGCAAAAATTAAGCGCAAATTGCTTCCGCTTCCATTGTTTCTAACAGCAAAATCGGGCCCCTAGGTCAACATTAATTCCAATGAATATCAATTATGACGAATTCTAATTTAATTTAATGTTTTCGAATTTGTCCGGAAAACACTTGTACTTTCCTAACAAATGAAATGCACTGAACGAAAGCACGCTATGAAAATAAAAAACATCTACTAAAAATAATAATTAATGAAGATAACTATCCCTTTCCATTGTCTAAAGTTTAATTCTGGATACTAATTACAATACAGCAGCAAATCAAGATGAAGAGGTTGAATAATCAGTTGCACATTGCATTATACAGGATTCCCCAAGAGATGACATACTGACCTTCCCTAACTTTTCCAGGTTTTAAAAGAAATTAAAAAGGCAAACATAGGACATGCCAATGTAAGGAGTGTTGCTATATTTATTGTTTATTCAAAAAAACAGATGATAGAATGACAAATTTCCACAAGGAAACAGCAAATTTAGATTAGTTATCTTAAATTCTTCTAGAGAATTGCTTGTCACCTCTTGACTTTTTCTTTACCTATTAGTAGCTATGCAAAATCGGTTATTGATTTGTTGAATTCTCTGATTTTTTAATAGTAAATCAATTTTCCCTGACTTTTCCCGACTTTTCCAATTCTCTGGCTTTTTCAGGTTTTCCAGGTCTTGAACGAACCCTGCTTTACTACAGTGGTATCGTTAAACGAATAACCAGACTATTTTAGAAATTGAAGACACCCCCAACTAAGTGAAGACATGATCATTGATAGGTAGTAATAAAATGTAATAATTATGTGAATTACTGAAACAAAAACCTTTTTGCAAAACTGGATCGCAAATGATGGATTTTATCACAATGTTTTATAAAACAGCAATGATAATCTCGATCATCATTGACCACCTCCCCCTAAGGTGATGACAATATTTGATGAACGTTCCCAAAGATGAAAAAAGAAATAATTTGAATACTATTCTCTTTTCCCTGTTCCAAGTAAATTTGTCAGTAGCCTATACTAGGAAGACACATTTTTTGCACCATTAAATTTCAAATAACGATCTGACCACCAATTATAAAATGCACACCAGTATTTTTAAATCTTATCAGTATTAAGAAAACAAAGTTATTTATTAGACCATCAGCACAGCCTTGCATAAAACTGATTAACGCCTAATAGACTACATACCTGGACGTGTTAAAGAAAAGTCAAATAATTACGAATTCAGAAGAGCATCCTTCAAGTTTTCCACGATGTTAATTGTTTAATTAACTGCTAATAAAAGTGGTCGTGTCCACTTGTTTTCTCGGAATGACAAGCATAAGTACGATAACGCCTGCTTTAGATCATTGCACAAGAAAACAAAATTACAAAACTCATGACTGTTTTTGTGCATTGGTATTCATTTGGCGTCTACACTGCACGACATTGTGTGGCAATTACAGACAAAACCTTGTAAATGATTTGCCCATTAATAATAAAGCATGCATCCTATTAACGATCTAGAAGACGTTTCCTTGAAGATTAATTCATTTTTAAAAATATGCTTACTTCAGCTGGATTGTCATTGAGTTTACAAGCATTTTTTAATTTTTTACATTCTTCAATATCTCAACGGTAGCATCAAATAAGTATTTCAAGGTTGTGTTTATGATGAAGACTAATCCCTTATCCTAAAAAATTACTCATCAAAAAAACTGCTCATCACGAATGAATCAACAACTAATAACCACGTAGCAGTAAATATATTTGCATGAACTATTTAAAAACTTCTACCATTGCTTTTTTGACATGCTAGGGGCTAGATCCTGACACCAGATCCTGGACACAACTCAGAGGCAGCATATACATGTAGTTATTAACAAGCTTTTTTCCTATCTAATCAGTGACTAGAGTTATGCTTCATGACATGAATGAAAACTTAAATCAGAACAAAATCGACTTTAGGGTATATTAGGGAAGTACATGTATATTGTCAAGGATTTGGTCACTGGTTTAAAAAACAGTGAATACCAAACATCATTGTTGCAAATCGTCCATTATTGAATGATTGCTCATGTTCATATTCTCTTGTTATTCACCATGAAAATGAACATTTCAGCCTAAATTTCTCCACCTTCCCAGTAAAAAAAATGCAACGGACAGCAATTTTTCGTGAGCAATGTCTGAGAGATTTTTGCCAGATAATTAGATAAGAAGTTGCGAATAAATATGATAGGTCTTTTCATAGAGGAAATTCTTTATCATCGTTATTATTATTAGATAGAATTAAGAAAAATAAGTTTTTTAAAAAAGGGTGTCAAGATCATAAAAAGCACAATAAAAGCTACGTGCGAATGGTAGTGAAAGTGGACCATATCAATGAGATAAGGTTTCGTGAATAATTTCTTCCATGGATGAAAGATTAGCTTGCAGTGATGGTTGAACCTCCCTATAGCTAGTAACAGGATTAAGATTCTCTCAGTCGTTGTCTGATTAAGTGGCCTGTGTATTGTGTGAAGGGTATGATAAACACAACAAATATGCATGACGAAAACATGTTGGCTAATGAGCGGTGAACCAGTTAAGAATCTGCATTTTCTTAAAAGATACATTCTCAAAAGATCAAGAAGCCATTGTATGATTTCCTCGCACAAAACATGCATACGATTGAAGAAATAAAATTATTTAATATTTTAGAAAATGAAAATTGAACTCTTTTCTGATTATTTTGAAAATTTCAGTGCAATTATCTTTATTTTAGCTGGTATTCTTGCACACAAAAGTAAATATCATGACTATAACTTTGCAGTTTACCTTGCTCGAGCTGTTATATTTTGAAATGGCCTAGGCCCACATTGTGATGGACGTGCACTATATGTACATGTAACTTTGATAGACAAAATACATTCAGTGGTCAGTTATTAGTTGTTTTCTATATGTGGTCCTGTTAAATTGCATGCACGCAATGGAAACCGTTTATTATTAATAGTATCAACCACGGGGGCTATTTTCATATTGCCCAGTGATTTTGCATGTACTACTGTAAATTAATTGTTTTAAATGAAGGAATTAGGGCATGCTATGGCAAATTCATGGCTTGCCATAAAAACAATGCAAAC
Organism: Kryphioiulus occultus; assembly: GCA_034687865.1. Lineage (NCBI taxonomy): Eukaryota > Metazoa > Arthropoda > Diplopoda > Julida > Julidae > Kryphioiulus > Kryphioiulus occultus. The sequence continues at coordinate 41,556 of JAQGAF010000218.1, forward strand.
AAAACGAATTTGCATACAATAAAAATTGTAACTACCATTTGTATCTTGAAAGTTTGGCAACCTTTTACCCTTAACACTTCAAGTAATCTATTTCATATTAATAAAATAGCAGTATTGTTCTCAATTTATGGAATAAACGGTTTCACAACCCAAGTTGATTGTTTTTTTTACCTCGATTATAATCATATATCGAGCATTCGCCGAATATTTGGGCAGTACCTATAACTAATAAATTTTAGTTTAGGTATATTTTAACAGTGAATATTTCAACATGTTCATATATTGTATATCGATAACAATTTATTCTCAAGTGTATTTGCAATCAATTATTTTAACAAGAGCCCTTATGGCCTTCGGCTTTCAAACCGAGAGGGTTCGTGAACCCTAAAATTTGTTTACAATTTCATTGTAATTATATTAAGAGCCATTTATATCTATCATAATTTATTACTTTCATCATCGAAATCTGCCTTCTTAAACATTAAATCCATAAGAAAATTTATAACGTTAGGTATTTGAGGATTTTCGAATAACCTTAGGAATCGATGTTTTAAACTTAAAATTCCTTAACATCTATTGATGTCAAAAAGCAAGGTTAACTTTTTAGGTGAAGCTCAACGTATAAGATGGAAACGATAGCGTCCTGATTAAAAATCTAACGAATATGTAATTTATAAATGTTATTATACTTAATGTGCTAATCTCAACATTTCTTCTCTCAACATAATCTCAAAGTACATTCAGGTTTACTTTGGCAATTAATATTGTAAACATGCATTTTGATACTACTACTTGTTAGTAGACTGACACAGACATTTTCCCAACAGGGTAGTTCTGTCTACATTTTTAAGGTGTAAGGCCCAACAGCATTCCTGACAAGTAATTTAACCAACGATTATATTAATCATTGTTATAAGAGCTATTTTGTAGAATTCGAAATTCGTACATATCAATCAATGTAGCCCTACATTTTTCTCCTGATACATAATAGCTTCATAAAATACGTGTATTCAATAAACAGCACGTTTTGAAAAAAAATTGGGTTACAGATAAAACAGCAATAAAACACATTAAGGATTGCATGATTTTATTCTGAATGTTACGAATCCTTATATAGCTGCCAACATCATAACTGGCATCATCGTGAGGCATAATTTCCAAATCATAAGGAAATCTCGTCTTTATTATCCACTCACGTGATAAATATACATGTATAATTCACGGATTAAAATGACGGCTTACGTTAAGGATTGCTCGGGTACATAATTATTGCTAACATCCTTGGGCAGCTTTTATTTTTAGGCTGGAAATACCAAGAAATTAATTCAAGGTGTTCAGCTCACAGAAACATTTAAAATTTGGCTATATATTACAGGTTATTTTTCGCCATAATCTTAGTTTACACATCTTAATTTAATTATTATGAGTACTATTTTGTAAAGCTAAATCAAAACTTCAGTCAAGTGGTTGGGTTACAAATCTAGATCATTACATTGAAAAAAAAGAAAATTTTACGAAAGAAACCTGACTGGCACTGTAAAAATAAAAACTAGCCTGGCAAAAATGAAAATACGGTAAATGAAAATTACTTTTTCTTTGCAGGAATATACTGTTATGTATGGCAGATAAATAAGAAAGCATTAACAGAAATTCGGGTTAGGAAAGCTGACCATATAGAGTTGCATGTACAACCTTTATTTTTTCGTACCCATCCCAAAATTAATGGAAGTCCAAATGATTGATAGCAATACCCCCATTTTAGCCACTAGAAACGTTTAAATGCATTAATAACTTCAACTGGTATCACCTTGGAAAATCCTGGTTTTATTCTTCACTAAATTAAAAGTGGGCAGTAAAAATAAATGACACGGTGGGTGCACAGGCTACATGCACACATTAGTCATTATATGAAGATAATTTAAAACTTTTGGGGGCTAACCTGATGGTAATAGAAATAAATAGGCCTAATGGCTAATGTCTATTTCAATCAATTTCACTAAATAAAATAGCAAAGTGCAATCAAAACAAGACAGGTTGTTGAACACTAACGTTGAAAAATCATGTAACTCCAATAATTATTGTTATGTACAGTATATGCGTAAGAAAGGTTAAATTAATTAAAATAGAGACTCTTGTTACCAACTAGGTAATCATGAGGCACGATTTCAGGCAACTAAAACTAGTCAATGTAAAGCAAAACAGGCTACAGAAAACATTAACATAAAGGACATATTGATGTGATAATATAAATGTTTTATTGCATTGTCACTAATGTGGAGGGAGAACCGGACATAAGACATGACATGAAGCCCCAAATTACCCAAACAAATCCTTGGCGGCTATTATTGGGTGAATAACAACAGGAGACAAAACCTTCAGATATTCAGAAGCTAAAGCCTTGATTTACACCAAATCTACCTGCCAAATCCTTGATCTCGACGTTTGGAAATAAAAATTTTTTTTGAAGCATTTCCACATTCGTACAATAAAAATGTCAACTTTTATGCAGATATCCTAAAAGTTAACTGGAGCACTTAGTTACTTCATAAAGAAAGTAAAGGATAGGACTGAGACCTAACAACTTCCTAAATAAATAAAATTTACCGCTATCATTACAATTACAATATGAAAGTTTCTAAACTTTGTTGTTAAGCCTACTTCCTATGTGAAATTATCCTGACATTATTGATGTTGGAAGGCCTTGAGATAGAATCCAGGTGGCTATAAATTTATTTCCGAGGCAATCGTATTATCAATTAATTTTAACTGAACCTAAATTGTGCTTAATCATGGGTTTAATTCGAGCCCATTATCTTTCTATCATTACATAAATATCTTTTAGTTATTCTAAAAAAGATTACAGCATGGATGATCTCATATCATACAGCAGTTATGTGAACACCCAAAATATATAAGTACTGTTAAACTGGAATTTCCGTATTCAACATGCACGTTACATTATCTTACATCTACAGCATTTACAGTAAGCCATGGCGTTGAACATTTTATAAGTCAGCTGACCAGAATCACGTTTTCGTGACATCTCAGTGTTCAGGTTGAGAGCTACAACTTCCCATTGCACTGTTGCCTCATAAATTATATTGAAGAAATTCACGAAGTAATCATTCAAAAGCAACAAACATGAGATGAACGTGCCTCATGTGTTTTAACATAAAAATAACACGGATCCTCTATTTTTTTCTTGACCTTTTAAATATACAGAGGGATTAACCCACACTGCACTTTTTACAGATATGTTCATTGAAAATGACAAATATAAGCACTTTTCACAGAGGGAAAATACTTTAAATATGGTATTCCAGAAAATACCCAACTTTTCAAGAAGTACAGGCTTATCATAAAGTCTTTATGCTCTGATTACAAAAAATTAATTTTTAAAGAAAGTGTAGGACTTTACGATCACCCTGAACATATTCAATACTGAAATATCACAGAGTTCCCCAGAGATGACATTTTCACTGCCTGACTTTCCAGGCTTGAAAAAAAAATTCCTGACGATGCCAATGTAAGGAATGCTATATTTACTGCAATTTCATACATAAACAGGAGATAGAATACACATTTTCACAAGAAAACAGCAATTTAATGTAGATTAGTTTTTTTTTAATTTCTTTATCAGAATTGCTTGGCATCTAGATTTTGGCACTGACAAATAGCTACTAGCTATGCAAAATTGCTTTTGATTTGTCGATTTACCCTGACCTTTTCACAGTAAATCAATTTTCTCTTTCTTTTCCAGGTTTTTCAGGTATTGGGGAATACAAGTAAATTGCTGCAGTAGACTGTCGATATTAATGGAATAAAATGGTAAACCATTGAAACAATTAACTGTTGAAACTGACCAAATAGAGCGACCCTCTAACTTAGTTTCCAGGATAGTTCAACCTTTCCCATGTTTGCCCCACCAAAATTATCCAAATTAAACAATGAAAAGCAGGCCTAAATACCGAATTCCTGCACTTATAAAGTCACCGATGAAATGATACAATTTCACTTACATTGCAAGTTTAAAACTTTCTCTCACGAACCCATACAGCTTGAAATACGTGACTATCGTCAGTGAACTTTCTTTAGATGAAAACAGGAAAGTTGTTTTGTCCTATTTACGCAGAGGCAGAAAAAGAGCCCAAACCTCTTTGATTTCTTTGGGAAAACAAGTCAGGAGGGGTAAAGGAGTATAATGCAGAGACAGCATGTAAGCTTAGGCAGGTGGCAGAAAATCCCACTACGAATAAATAAAACGACTGACAATATCTAGGTCGTGTAGTTATTTTTCATTGTCACAAAATTGTTTACATTTCTTTGCCTTTTTTTCATCATGTGATACGCTTGGTAAAGCACATCCTGTCCAAGTCTGGCAATTAGTCCATCATGGTTTAATAGTTCACTCATAATGGGAGAATTTAAACACACTGTATTTATTGTAATTAACCTAAGACAAGAGCACTTCAGTTCGTGGTGATGCATGATGCACTGTTCCAGAGAGAACAGGTAATATGTCAAGTATCTAGAAGAAAACTTGGGATACACTGCGAAATATATATATATGTGCAATTGGCATATACATGTATATGTGCATATATTGCACCATTGTATTAAGTTGTAACAGTGCATCATCATTTATTCTTGTATATATATTTCAACCCTACTTGTCTAGAAGACAAGAATGACATCTGTCATAGTTTTACAAATTTTAAAAAGATTCAAAAATAAAAAGAAAAAAAATGAAAAGTTTTAAATGTTTTATTGGTATTTTTGTTCTTCTCCTAACCTAAAGTAACCTAGAAATGCGATTTACTTAGCTGCCCCTAACCGCCAGGCAATCACTGCCAGCCTACGAGAAATTATGAGAAGCCCACTTTCTAATTGCATCTATGTTGGAGGGCAGCAGCAGGGCATATACCGAAGTACGGATAAAATTCATACAGCATTCGAGTATTTACACCTTAACGAGACTATTATGATCTGCATCTCATCAAGGCGTAAGTACTGGTATTAGCACACACGTAAGATACATTAAGCTACAACCGCTGAAGTCCAGACTCCAACTCTGCGATCCTTTGCCGATTTTGATAGCATAAAATTGAGAATTAAATCGTGTTTTATGATTATTTCCATAAATTTATTCGACAAGCACAACTACCATGTTGTGATAACAAAAGTAATGCACTACATGTAAATTTGAAAATTGAACAATATTTCGCAGAACGACTCGAACCACGATACACAAAATGCTGCGAACCCGGTACAAGGGCTGATATTTTGGTTTTCAAATCAAAACATTGGAAATCTAGGGATATATTTGGCGAAACCCACTTGGATATTGGGTGTTTGTTGCTGCTTGGTACGCAGCGTTATTCTGGGTCGTGGGGACCTTGTACGCCGCATAATAGGAGGTCGGGGTTTGGTACCCGGTATAGTATTGAGACGGGGTTTGGTACCCAGCGTAATATTGGGTTGTTGGGGTTTGATAGTTGGCGGAATACTGCCCTGTTGGGGCCTGGTAGCCAGTGTAATATTGGGTTGTAGGGTTTTGATAGTTGGTCGAATACTGGGCTGTAGGAGTTTGGTAACCGGTGGTGTAATAAGTTGCGGGGACTTGGTAGCCGGTAGTGTACTGTGTTGCAGGGTACCGGTACGTGTATCTGGTTGCAGTTTGTGCTGGAAGAATGGAGTTGTAGGTAAGAGTGGGTACAGATGGGAGATATTGGTACACAGTTTGTGGTACTGTGGAGGTGGTTGGCGTTGCGACTCCCTGAGTGGTGGAAGTGGTTATCGCTGTTTCCCCAGTGGCCGTGGTTGCCGCAACAGGACCGGTTGCAGGAATCACTCTGAAGCCATCGGTGCCAGCCGTGTACTGAGTGGTGCGAACGATGCCATCAGGTCCAACGTAACTGTAGCTGCCCAGAACAGTTCCAGTCAGATCTCTGGTTTCCGAACGGGTACTCTGTCCATCGTTGTAGCCAAATCTGTAGGAAGTTGCCAGAGGCTGTTGTCCTGTGGTCAAAGGCTCAACAGCCAAGGCGTATGCCGCCAGCAGCAGAAATGTCTAGTAAAGCAACAGTTCGTCAGTTCGTAATTAAAACTTTCATTGAGAGTTAAGTCTCGTAGAACATTCTCACCGTAATCGATAATTAAAGCCGGTCACATTGCATTAACGAACCGTAACTGCAACGTTACAACATGTTTGACTGAGGGGTAACACCCATGTAGAGTATTTTATAAGCAATGGTACTGTATAATTTCCACATTGTAAAAGCCTACGTCTTCCATAATGCCATTTGGATTGCAGAAATGAAAGCTGCTACGAATTTGGGCTATACTACTGAATAGTCCCCGCTACAAATGTGCACAAATCAAATGGCACCCCTTTAGCTGTCGGAATTTGTCCTTCTTTGTTTTGTTCTGTTGCTTTTTAAATTTTTTTTTGCCTGGCCTAACTTATAGACTAACCTAAAAGTGTGATATATTTATTTAGCTGCCCCTCAGCCAAGCAATCACTGCTAGCCTACGAACAGTAAGGAAAAGCCCACTTTGTAATTGTCTATGGCGGAGCAGGGACCACTCCGTAGCACAGCCTGGATTTGACTTTTTGGAATAATCGGGAACAGGTAATAACATTTCTTTTTAATTATCGGTGAAAGAAAGAGCATTTCATTCCAATCCGTAAAATCAGATGTCTTTAAACATTTTTATTAACAAATTTAAATCTAATAAAAGATAATAAAAATTATTTTTGCAAAATATGTTCTGGGGAAAACGTCTTAAAATCACAAAAAAACATCTTGTTGATCAATTTGAAGAAGCTGTCACCCAGTATTATCAGAAACTGAAGGAATAATTTGATATTGCTCGGCATTAATTTGGCTAGTTACGAATTTGCAATTTTCAGTCAACGGTAATTTAGAACCATCTGTTAATCTACATGTATGAATTAAACTGACCAATCAAATAACGATAAACTACAAAGTTTGCCATGAGGGATTTCCCCCCAGTGTATTGCAGTTATTGTTGTATTTCTCTAATACTTGGAGATTTCACCTTGAACATGAAAAATTGAACAAGAAGCCAATTTGAAAAGTGAATTGCTGACCACAAACTTCCCCAATTAGCGTGTGAGGGTTGAAGAAGAAAGAGTGCAAACCCACATGTACCCACTTGCTAAGGTTAGATTCCGGGAATTAAATATGAAATTATGTTGCCCTTGGAACGGATAAAAATTCAGTTTTAAGACGTAATAGCCAGGTGGCATTTTATTAATGGTTGCATTATAGGCACACAATTCCAGGGCATCTGCTTGCATGAAAAAATCTCTCTGCATGCATAAAGTTTTCTTAACAACAGTTACCCTTGAACATTCTTAAAGCCTATGCAACTTTGGAGAAACCCACTCAGTCTGGATTCAAAAGCTCATAGGCAAATACATCATCTTTTCTTTAACACAATAGTAATAATATGGGGTCAAATACTGACTTTAATTGCGGGAAATTAACGTTTGCAAACCGAAAAAGACAGCTCAAACATCGTGATTAAATGAGAAACATCACTGCGCTATATAATTTAATCCCCACCTGAGAAAAGGTGTGGCAAAAATCTTATCGAAATTACTCATTTCCATGAATCAAATTAGTGAAAACTGGAGAAAGTACAGGTAGTCAAGATGAGAGAAACTATAATAAGAAACTTAGTAACAAAACCCTCCATGCTGATGTAATCGACAGTGTCAAACTCACCAATTTCTTCAGCATTTTCTTGTTTTGGAAAAGCAGGATTTTCAGACCAGCTAAATTAGAAAGGCGTTTCACTTCAGAAATAGTGAAATGAAAATCTAGACTAGAATCTGTATATATAGCCGAAAAAGTGACCGTGAAAGATTTCCACTAATTCACCCAAATGGGAATTAACTTTCAAGTTAAGTGTCAAGGTTATCTCTATATACGTATCTAGAATTAAATTAAATTCGAATACATTTGTGGAAAAAACATTTTAAAATTCTGCAGGTATATAGGTGCGAGCTCAATTTTATAGCCTATGCATGCAATTATAAGATCATTACGGGGGAATTAAACTGCATAATTCAAGTGAGGGGGAAGGAGAATGGGTTGATACCTTTGCTTCAATTTCCTTAAATATTTAAATAAAAGCATAAAAATATATGATTTTTTGATACGCCTTAACTCAATCTACATGTATCCATATTAGTAATAATTTTATACAGTACGTAAGGCTACATATGAACAGGTTACAAATAGATTGAGGTTTCCTCTAGAGATTATATTTTTAAATTCCCTGACCAAACGGATCCCCAAAAATGCAAAAATATGACATTCAAATGTAAGGAACGCTACATTGATTGCTTATTATAGTGTATATGAACAGGAAATGAATACAAATTTTCACAAGACACCATCAAATTTAGATTATTTTTTTAACTTCTTTTACAGAATTGCTTATCGTCTCTTGATTTATGTGCTAACCAATGCTATGTAATATATGTTATTGAGTTGGTGAATTCTCCTGACTGTTTCAAAAGTAAATCAATTTTCCAGGTCTGAGGGAACCTTGAGATTAGAGATTTAGGCAGTATTACAATAGTTCCTGTTGCTGCCCTCATCCACAATAGCATTGCATCCTAATGGCTCGTAGGCTGGCAGTGATTCCTAAGGTTAGATGCAGTTAAATTAATTTGATGTTAGTTTAGGTCATGTTAAAGAAAAAATCACCAGAAAACAAAAAAAATAAAGAAATGAAAAAATTGCGACTTGGATGAAATGTATTTTGTGCATATTGAGCAATATGGTAGTATATCCCACTATTACAATATAACTGAAAAAATACATAATCTTTAAACCATGGTTACTTTTAAAAACATTTTTAAGATAACTAAAATAAATACTTGGCTAAATGGAGCATGGTATTAAGATTTTCCAACCAATATAGCACATGATTAGGCATCATGCACATCCATAAAAGCATCCATAAAAGTCAAATAAATCAAGAAATTAAGATGGAAAACGAAGAAATGGAACAAGATTGAGAAACAATACAAAGACACGATATGACCATGTCACGAATTTAGAAATCATAACCATTTGTATGCGTAACGAGGCAACCAATTGAATGAAAATACAGAAACCAAAGTAATTATAGAAATGCCAAGTACGAGAGCGCTGAAAAATTTATGTGTACAACTGAAATTAAATTTTTTCCTAAGAATTAAAAAGTCAGTGTTACAGAGAACAATGCCCCATTAAGGTATATCCTGAGAGAGAATAAAACCAATGTGTAATTTATAGCGTCAATAATGGTTTAGCAAATATCTGCCTTACTATCGATCAAGTCTAAAACAAACCTGTTACTAAAACTGAAAGTACATGCTTGGATCCATAAATGCTACGAATTCTATAGCGATGAATCAAGAAGCCGGATTTAAAATTAATGTAAAACGCAAATTTCATGACAGTTTTCCAATGACCAATGTGTAGCTAATCAAAAAAGCTTGTTTTAACATCTACTGATATGTACAATGTCTCCCACACAGACAAATTCACATCCTAAAACTCAAGGTCTCTTTGTGTACTGTTGACCATTCACCTTAACGCCCTAAGGGAGGGGCGGACATGTTTTTGAACATTCAAAATTTAGGTCAAAGTTATCCGCCAAAAAATCTCATGACAGTGTGACTGAATAACATTTTATAGTAAAGTAAATATTCATTCAAAAAACTTTTATTTTTACTTTTTTCTTAGGAGTTAGTTAGCATATGTTATACTAATACTGTATTAAAGGTGCCATGAAAATTTGAGAAAAGAAAGTGAACAAGCAAATAGACAAAGTCTCCATTAGAACTACCACGAATTCCAGCTCTCTTTATCACGCTTTGCACATGAATGATTCATCACAGCTTTAAGATATCACAACTTTAAGATGAAATTAAGATATTAATCAACTTTGACATGACGTCAAAACTGGATATACTTCAACTTATCTTGATCTGCACTTTGGGTGTAATTGTTGATTTATCCAAAGAATTCTGAGGTAATGTGCAATTGAAACCTTTTTTTGTAATTCGTCATTAAGTTTGTATCTATTTTATCGAAATAAATTCGAATGCTGGATGTGGGATTGTGAGCCCGTAAAGTGGTGAATATTTGGAGATGAAACCTAAAAGTGACTCACTGGTGCCTCTGAAATTATTTTAGGGCTGTATACATGTACATGGCGGATATCAAAATAATGCATGATATACAGAATCTCAATATGATTTAAAATTCACCACAATACGTATTAAATGCAGGACACCATCAAAATACTTTTGAAAGTGCAGTTAAGTTATATCGCATATCAAATAAATACATTACCCAATACACGATATTTCACCTGCACTTTCAAAAGTTTTTTTAAAGTACAGGGTGCCCATCTTTAAAGGCCTCATCAAAAATACTTTTGACAGTGCAGTTGAAATACTGAGTACAGGTCACAAAATGTTAAGCCATATCGCAAATAAATTAATAGAATTTCCTATACTCGATATTTCAACCGCACTTTCAAAAGTATTTTAAAAATACAGGGTGTCCTGCATCAAATGTATATTAAAGAGAATTTTTCGTGAAAACATTTTTTATATTTAACTTAGAACGTGTACTTAAAATGAAGCTAATTTGACTTTTCATCGGTCGATAACTAACTAACTGACCCACAACTTTAGTCAGAAATTAATCCAGGCAGTTTTTGTCACATTGAGAAGGCCTGTCATGCAACCAATATTTTACAATACAATTTTCGTGACGAAAGATCTCGGATAATAAAACAGTAATCAACAGTAATCAATCATTCGGGAAGGAATCGCACTAGTTTCTGATTGGCATAATAGCAGTATCTGCAAAAATCGTGCAGACATTATGAAGCCATAGATAGCTTCCCAAAATAGGACAAATAATTTAGGAAGGTTGAAAGGCTAGATGATCAACATTGAGGGTTATCATCAGGCTATCATACTGACAATGTCACCAGTGTCAAACACTGAGCTGGACGTTTTTCAAGATTACTAGGGTTGTGAAAAAATTGAAATGTCCAAAAAGACAATGGTTACAAAACATAATGCTCCATAATTTCATCATCATCCTACGTGTTTAAGGTCTATTTTAGTATTTTAAGACATTAACCGTGAAATTAAAAACTCTGATATTGTCCCATACTAATTTAGCATTGTTCCTCGAGTTGAAACAACGCCTGTTTCAAGAAAAAAAAAACTGAGTTTTCACATAATTCGAACCAGCCTAGCCTGTATCGTGGAAAAACATCAACAACATAATTGAATTCTAACACTTTCTAGAGCAACCCAAAAGTTAATTAAAAGCGACACGCACACCGAGTAAGCTAACTTTTCATTTAAATTAACAAACAATAATTATTCGCAATTTGGCTGGCCTCAATGGTTCATTTTGGCTGTGATATTTTAATAATGCAGACTAGCTATAATGAAGATCACAGCCTTCTTGAAACTGGGTATTTGCATTGGCCCATAAAAGTAGGTAAAGGTTCAACAATCAATTTGTCAAATTGCCATTGTGAATAAAACCTATACAATGCGGTTATAGACAATACGCTCCCTGGTGAAATGATTTTAAATAGGTCTGCCCAATCTTCAAAGTAAAATAATTAAGAAATAAATTCGTCTTTGATCACGAAATCTCAATCTTCAGAAATTCGAAGACCCCCTGGTGCCAACAACAAAAAATAACCCTTCCTTTAACTTTAACGGACTATACTAACACTTGCAATGTACACCAAGAAAGTGTTTTATGGGTTAAGAGTAGAAGTGTTAACATAACCTAACCCATTTCACGAATTCTCATTTCCCATTGTTCGTATTTTACAAATGAAGGCTAAGTATGTTATTACGGTAATTTACACTGCGCTGATAACAGCCAAGTTTGAATGGCTTTCAATGAAACTACCATATAAATACGGGCATTAGTCAAAAAAATGGTTAGTTATTAGCGAATTTCGCCGCATAAATCATGTAACTTGGTATATCCATTCAAACTTTGCTGGGCAATAGGATTTAGCCATATAGTGGACACAGTTGAAAAAAATTTAGTAAATCAAATCGAAAGTGTTGCAATTTTTTAATTATAGATATCAGACTTTGGCAAATTTAGGCATGCAAAAAGTAGGGCATAGAGAATGCACAATGTAAAATGTCTTACTCATTTTTATAAGTTGAATAATGAAAAGTGGACAGTCGAAAAAAGTTGAGTCAATCAAATCGAAAGGAATGAAATTTCTTAATAATAGATATCACATTTTGGCAAATTTAGGCATGCAAAAATTAAAGCATAGGGAATGTCCAATGTAAAATTTCTGAACACTTTTATGAGTTGAATAATGAAGCGTGGACAGTCGAAAAAAAATGAGCCAATCAAATCGAAAGTGTTGAAATTTCTTAATTACAGATGTCGGCAAATTTAGGCATGCAAAAACAAAGCTTGGGAATGTACAAATAGTATAATGCACAATGCCTGAACGATTTTATGAGTTGAATAATGAAAGGTTTGTTAATGCCAATCATCGCTTTTTACACTCTGGTATTTATGGGAGGACAACTGCAAGTTTTTGCACCTTGAATTTAAGAACACTTAGTTTAAAGGAGTAGTCACGGTCACTTCACGTGGTTGTAGATGAGGGGATTGAGGAGAATAACCTTAGTTGAGGTGGAGTAAGTTCTTGAAGGCTGAAAGCAGCGCCCCCAAACAATTATTTCTGAATGACAATTGCTGAAATAATCCGCCAGGCGTCAGCAGTTGTTGAGTGTTTCAAACTGTCAAAGTTTGTGTATTTAAAAATAAGAACCCATTGCTTGCTACCATTGTATACCATTGTATGCTAAGAACTTTCATATGTCGATGGAAATACACCAGGATTTCCCCTGAATTAAAGTGCTCAACTTCCCTGACTTTTCCCTGACTTTGACAGGATTTAAAACAAATTTCCATGAATCACTGAAAATCACTCAAATCACTGAATCAATTAAAAAAAAAGTAACGCATAAGCCTATGGGAATGCTATAAGATTATCTATTGCACAGCAAATTTAGATTATTTTTTTTTAAAATAGACAATTTCATTATTGATTACTTCCACAGAACTGATGGTCAACCTCTTGGTTTTTGTGTTAAACAATAACGATCTATGTATAGGGATCCCACAGTAAATCTCCTGCCTTTTCCAGGTAAAAAAAAATTAGTTTCCCCTGACCTTTAGAGTTTTCACATCGACCAACAAAGTAAAAAGTCAAGTCAAAATAAGGTTTTTAATCAATACGGTCATTGACTATGACTTAATTACTTAATTTGAATAATAAACGAATTTACACAACATCGAAGAATTAATGCCCTTCTTTAATTTGGACTTTTAAAGCCTGAATCGATATATGAACTACCTTTAGGATTGAAATTATAATTTGAAATTTAGAATTCCCCTTAATTTTTGAAAACATTTCAACATTTTCCTGACTTTTCCAGGTTTCCCAGTCAGTTAGAAATCTCCTGACTTTCCCAGGCTTCCTAGGTTCTTTGGGAACCCTGTGTGTGTAAAATGTATTAATGATATGTTGGAATTTTAATACTTCAAAGTAAATCCATTTTCCCTGATAATTTAGGGTTTTCCAGGTCTGTGGGTGCCCTGTAATGCTGCTGCCATGATAGATAATTACCATTATAATTCTATTGTCATAAATGAAATGCCAACTGCTGTAATATTATTCATCTTCAATTGGGGCATAAACTCCAATCAGATTCAGAACGGAATGTCTTCTCTTTGAGGGTTATATTTTTATCTTGGGTCAACTTCACAATGCAACATGATTACTGACCCTTTAACTCAGCCATCAAATTTGACATCAGAACTATTTTCATGTAACTTGATTTCGCATTCATTGTTCTCGTGCATTACTTGAACAAAACCAATTTTGACAAGTCATATTTCGACAAGTGTTCCTTTGAGCAAAGATTTTATCAATGGGCATGAGCTCCTATTATATGCCAAACGAGATTCATATTTCGCATATATTAAAATCACTAGAAATGCAATCCCATTTAAAAATAAAATGTGCATTTAACACATGATTTAACTGTTCATCTATTGGGTTTCGGAGATGAGCACGAAAAAAAAATGAAAACTCACTAACCGAATAAGTGATTAGGATTCTATAGTCCTAGTGTGTTATCTGCTTCAGTGGTCAGTACTGTCAGTGGTACCCTCTACCATCGCGGTATGATAAAAATGTGGGTCGATCCACCTTCTCAAAGGTTCAGTGCGTGTTTATCGCGAAATGCCCGAGATGTTGATAATTATGGAGCTGCGGATCTTAAAAATGATATTAAAAGCTAATAACCTTCAATTTAAGCTCAGAATCCACGCAGGAAAGTCAGTGTCCTTCACTGTAATTATGCATTGCCCTGGTATTATAATTCCGATATGAAAATTATTCCTAGAAATTCTTAGACCAGATTTCGAGAGCAGTAGTTTTGGTATAAACAAGCCATTTATCAAAATATATTTAAGTTGTAGAGTACAGAAATGAGGTTAAATATCTTCATGTCATTTTGTGCAGCGATTCATATTTTCAGTAAATATGAACAAAACATTTAATATTATTTTATATTCTGAGTTCATAATCTTCATATAACAGGATCTCAAAGAGTATGAAGGTGGAAACAACATAGCCTACATGTAGGAAATGTAGGAAAAAATGAAAAAAATATGGGAAGAATATAGACATTTTTTTAGGAAATATAGGAAGAATATACATTTTGCAATTTTTTCCACAAAAAAATCAGTAAATTACTGCAGTTTAGAACATTTTTTACTTTTATTCGTAATTGCTCAAAGGCGTGTGGCCAGTAGACATACAATTTATCACACCTCCTCACCCGCAAATGTTTTTTAACACTTCTTGACATGTAAATATCCGATTTTGTCACAACTTTCACGAAATATTTCCGTAAAAATTTAACGTTTCATTCCCAAGTTGAGCCATTGATGAGGAATAACTTTGCCAACATCAACTACTGTATTTCAATCCCATCAAATTATCCTGCCTTTGTTTCCTAAGGCTTGCTTCAAAAAACTACTAACATCAACTAATCCTGAAAAATACTAATCACTTTTACAAATGGCAAATTGTCTTGACTGTTGTTGACTGTTCTTATAACTGTTTTGACGATAATTTCCAAATCCCCAACTTAATTGCTTGAAACCTTTAATTTATTAACTCCACACAACGTTTTGCCCTCAGAGCCATAATGCTCGGAGCTTTTCCGATGCTTCAAAGCTACCTGTAAAACAACCTGTACACAAACATGACAAATCCAAAATAGAAATGGTAACACTTCTGACAATGCCCTGCCCTATATTTAACACTACTACCCAATAGCACCTTATGTCCCCTAACAACCAACAAAACACCACGTACGGCCGTGGTTGAAAGATGAAAACAATGTTGCGGCTTGACCAAGAGGCCAAATGGCCAGAAGTGTGAGGTTGTTCAGACCAAACTGCCAAAATTGACAGAATTTAGATATCAGTTTTTCCAAAAGATCTGGCAGGATAAGTTGGTCCAAGCCGCAATTAACACTCCTTAGTGGCGTGACACCCACATGGACCAGAGCTCCGAGACCCTCCCCAAATCTTAAATCGGCCAAGTGACGTGGCTGTCCAATGCCAGAGGTCCTACGGGTCGGAATGTCGGAGCTAACGATCAGAAAGGGTCTCCAAGGCGCTCTGACAAACTGTTAGAACTCAGCCTGTGCGGTTAACACCACACGCAAGGGGACATACCGCTTCGAAGACTACAAACCAAGGAGTTGCCCAATCCGCCATTTTACCAATCCATGGGGGTTCAATGCCAAATCTCCGCACCGTATGTGGCAATGATGCGGAGACTGTCCATTGCTACAATAACACTTCAACTTTTACATAATCTGAGCTAGATTCTGAAGCGAAATTTGAGATTAGTGAAGGGATCTTACCTGCCTGTGGCACCACCAGCTCCAATACTAGTTCCCAAAGAGTGTTTGTTGATTGAAGTTTAATGTTGGCAGCGCAACAAAATCCCTCATCAGATGTCAGTATCGAACCATGTCCATTGGTGATGGATCAAATACTCCAAAATTGTTCTGACGTACACTCATCCAATGTTAGTTGGTAGTAGATCCTGCACATGCATAAGCAGATGATGAATCCAGACCTTGCAAGTCCAAGCGCCAGCCTGGAAAGTGTGCAGTGGCCTTTTTGCCATATCCAGTATGTGCCAAATGCACAAGTTCAAATGCCAAAATGGCACCTAAACAGATGAAGGAAATCCACACTCAAAGGTGGGCAATTCTTCCATGGCTCTTGGCGACCAGCAAGCTTGACCTGAAATCCAAAAAAACAGATGAGCATGATCTTTTCTGTGAAATGTGTGGAAGTTACATGTAGCTCGTTTATACTCTCCAGCTAGGTCCTCTGCTGAAGCACTTGATTTTTTTCAATGATTCAATGCAGCGAAATCTACTTTAGCCCCCATGAAGTTTTGGCATGAGATAAGTCTAATGACAGCCCACATGGAAAGGAAATGCATTTCAAATGCATTATGAATTGCAAAATATATTGCAAATGCATTGGTCGTTTTTATCGCAACATTAAGTACATTTGGTAATATAAACAAAAACGCATTTCACCAATGCATTATATAATATACTGAATTGTGTGTTAAACCATGTATTTGAAACTACATACTTACAAAAATTATGTTTGCTGCATTGAATTGAATGCAATTGATTTATTTTTGCATTTTAAACTACATGTATATTTATTTATTGAATATTTTAGATGTTTTTAAAATTCAGAATTTGGATTTTTTGAAACATTTTTTCAACATTGGAATCCAGCTGAATGACGTTGAAACAAACATCAAGTGTGTGGGTTTGCAGTCAGCTTCGCAATCACTTCGCAATCAGTTTACAAACTGCTTTTTCACTAGAAATGTGTCTGGGTTAATCATTGAACTTGGAAGTCTATTCGGGTTGCGACTGGGCTCCAGTTTCTATTACTTGACACGCCTTAATTTGACCCTCACAGGAGGTCCGGCATTGGAATTTCAATTCAATTCAATTTAAAACAATTCAAGTTAGTTGGAAAAGGTCTGTTTCTATTATTGTTGAGCAGTTGCATATAGTTTCTCTAGAAGCATATTTATAAACAAAATTTCAGTTGTAAAAATTCAAGACAAATGGCAAGTTGTCACAAGCTATAGAACTACCTATTGGTAATGGTGGAAAAGTCAAAAGATATTTTTTTATGAAAAACAATGTCACAACCTGAATTTTCGTGTCTGTAGATGCCCGAATCTGGCAGCAGCAGTCGAAAAATGGGGTGCACTTATAATTTTGTTGGACACTGTATATATGATAATTCAAACTGACTCATCCAACGTGTGTGTCTGATAGAAGCAACGACACTATTGGCATAAAACGATTGATTTTGTTTTCCAGACAAAATCAATTTCCCTGACTTTTTTAGGTTTCCAGGTTTTTCAGACAGCCAGTCACCCTGATAGATGGGAGGGTTCACTGAATGGGTGTGCCGTCTGTGCCATCTTTTGTGTTGACTTATAACTAGCCAGGCCTACATGAAAGCAGAAGTAATATTGATATGCTAAATTTCTCTGTGACTTTTTCAAAACTAAATCACTTTTTCCTGGCTTTCACCTGAATATTCCATTGCTTTTTCATTTCCCTGACAATTTCCCTTCGTGTGTCTAGTTTGCAAAGTCTTATAATTTTTGTTTATTTCCTGTAAAACCAGAATTTAAAGGCATGTGCCTTGTTTGCGTGCATGCCACAATTTATTTTAAAATCACAAGCTTGTCATCTTCATTATGGAATATGGCTGAATAACTTTGATGCCATTTTGCCAAAGAGTTAAAATTTGCAAGTTGAGATGCAAATGCATTACATGTATCTAAAAATTCAGGAAATGAAAAATGAAGTTTCGAGCAGTCTACAATATACTGCACAGACATTACGAACACGATTTAATAGATGTTACGCTATTATTCAATGAAGTGAAAACAATGCCAATTAAGGTAATAAAAAGGGTTGGACATCAAGCAGTTCAGTTCCTCTTGGTTCGTGATTTTAGGCTTGAATGAATCTTTTTGGTTAGTTTTTTTTACATTCTCAAAGAGCTATTTAATACGAAAAAACAATCCAAAGTATTTTTTACTAAATTATGGGTCACTAGAATTATGTATGGCGGAAATAAAATTTGTAATAACTGGAGTGGTCGTCAATTCAGATAGACTCAAACAAGATAAACCTTATCAGATGCGCAATTATGTTTAGTATGCACGAGAATTTTAATCTCAGAAAATACAAATGTCCATTATTCGGTTTTCAGGATTATTTTCTGAGTTTCAGAAAGCTTAAAAGCTAGTTTAAACCTGTTTAATCTCAGAATAAATTTCACTTACATGTATGGTATTCGTTTAAATGTGTGATTAGAAAATATGGGTCATTTAAATGTTATCTACCCCCATTTAATACTTGTGCAAACTTTCCAATTTTCAAATATGACGTGACATCGTTACTTTTGCAATTAATTAGTTAAATTCAAAGAGACATAATACCCCATATATAACACGCAAGCAAAACTGGCATTTAATTTTCTAAAAACGGTTTAATATTAATCATAGTAGCAAAAAATAGGGGAAATAGCACCTGACAATAAAATTTCATCTTATTCTTTAAGAGTAATTATGTATAGGAAGCACTGAAGACCAATCAGAATAAACTATATTCCTAAAGCATGAAAATTTATTGTCATTTAAACTTACCATTATTTTATTACTAGTCAGCAATGTTTAAAGTTTATATCAAGGTCTTTGCTACTTTGCCACATTTTCAATTGGCAAAATTCAATGAAATGTCATTCAATCCCAGCTTAACAATTCATAAATTGTAGCTTAAAAAAAATTAATACTGAACCAATCTTAGACAGACATGAGAAACACATGAGGAAAAAAATGTTAATCGGTTTGATAATATCCTTGAATAAATTTCCCAAACCAATTCTGACTCAGTTCTCACGTAATTTTCCAAATAAATCCCTTGTATATCAAATAAAAAACAAATAATTAGAATTAGATAGTGGATGTCAGATAAAGTAAATAATTCAGTATAACAATAAACGCAAATAAAAAATGAGACATTAAACAATTTTTGTACATTTTATTTACAAATGAAGTACTATTTAAGCATATTCACAATATGGTTCAACATTCCCGATGATCATCAGCAATATAGAAACAAAGTACATTTATTAATATCATCAAGCAGATATCCAGCACATCAAGCCAAATTACAAGATATAATAAATATCGTGTAAAACATGGCTACTTCAGGTATACAACATAAGTTAATGATTGGGGCATGGCATATTTACATAAATGAAGCACATTCAAGCTATTTAGTAGTATTTCCCATTCTTGAGGACCTGAAAACCGTGATATGGATGGGCCCTATAATGAACAACAACAGGTTTTCCATATTTATCATAATATCCATATTTCCCATAAACTATTCCATATCCATCCTTCTCTTCGTGACGAAATTGGCGTTTGTAGCCTTGTCTGAAAATCGCAACCAGTGTATTAAACCTCACTAAATGGAACTTAGCATTACTGCAAATAAAACTTAGTTCCAGTCAGATTTACCCTGGTCCAGTGTCATATCCAAATTTGTAAGAGTAAGGACCTTCATGACCTTGCACATGATACTGTGTCCTTTCTCCGAAAACATAAGTTGTCACAATCAGAAGTGCAATCGTCTATATCACAAAAATGTTTTTATTAAAAAATAAAAACGCTTAACAGGTCATGTTTAGTTTAAAGCATGTAATTCAAGACTAGGTAGGTGCAATACGAGTCTGCCCAAAATGTAGTAAGATTATTTAACACCAAAAACAGATTATCGAAAGTTATAAAGGTGACTTTTGGTTTTCAAAAATGTCATGTGAATTTTCATGGTTTAAATTAATTATTTTTTGCAAAAAGTTTTTGTAAGAATTTCTGTAAAGAGCAGAAATCATTAGGTCGAGTTTGTCATGGTAATAACATGTGTTCAAAAGATGGCAAAATATCTTAATTTTGATATTTTCATTTATATATTATTTTTAAAAAGTCTCTCAATAAGATCCAAAAATAATTTTGAGATTTGTCAAAAATGTATAGGCCTATGCTTATCATTTTTTTAATATTTTATTATAATTTGCCAAAAACTATTAAAAATAAATTACGAAAAATTAATAATTGTTCCTAGTTATCTCTATTTTTTATGGTAAATTAAGTACATGTTGGCCTACTCACCACGATTAAAGTTTTCATATTGCTCCAAAATAAATTACAATAGTGCCTGGTGCATGGGTGTATATGTTCCTCACAAAAGGTAAACCTTTGACTGCGCCCATTCGTGTGAATTTCGACTAATTTATACTTATGCGAAAAAATGAAAGGAACTTTGTTGGACCAATCAGTGCCAACATTTAATGATGTCATAATGGGTGTATGTAAAATGAAATTCCATGCAGTACAACTCCAATGCAATGGCTAAACAGTTAACTTGAAAAAAATACAAAATCCATGAAGCGAAACTTTGACACGAAGCAAACTTTCTGAAATAAACAGCGAAGGACAAAAAATCTTCATGGAAAACGTAAACTTTTCTATGGTTAATATAGCCCAAAGTATTTTTTATAAATGCAAGATTTTTACCAAAAAGAAGTAGGAAATATGCATGCATAAAGTTGGGCTTTATGGCATTTCATCACGCCCAGCATTTAAATTATTTAAAAATAAAAACAACTACAACACAGCTGCAAAATGTATAACCATAAATGCCAATATCAATTTAAAAATATCTGTAGGAATCAAATAAAATCAACCATGGGTTTTCTAACATACTTTAATAATTTTTGCTTTATCAACAGTTTCATTTCCTAGTAAAAGTCTGTTGTTCAATTAATTGAGGCCAATGAATTAACACTAAACAGATTACGTCCACCAATAAAAACTAATGGCCAGTTTTGTCAAAAAACAGGATTTTCAATTAATTTGACACAAATTTGGTCGTATTGAATCACTATAATTAGTTATTTTTTGCATAGCAGTTCAACAAATTGAAAATAGTTTACAGAACCGAATTTCTCATTTCCCAAAACTTTTGATGTTCAATAACGGATCCCAATTCGTTTTTTACATAGCACAAGTAAACCAAGGAACTCAAGAAGTATTTTATAATGTAAACATATTTTTATCAGGACAGATTTAATCATTTTTCATAAACACCTTTTAGTGCATGTTTCAGTGCAATCATCATTTAAAGCAAGAATTAATCAGCGATTAATTGTTAAATGATTGGTTCAATGGTTTGCAAACAGACATAATGTAAGAGCTTGTGTCTGAGCTACTCAAACAATCTTAAGGAAGTATCTTAGAAACTCGTCAGGTGCATTATTTCTATTTAAAATTAACTATCGGCACCTGTATCACAAAAAATTAGTGTAAAATAAATTAAAAGAGCATGCCAAAAAAATACAAAAGATGGGGCTTGCCAAGCATGCAGACTATACTGTCGTATAATTTCACCTAAGTTTTGCCTCGTGACTTGTAATTTCAGACCCAGTTAAAAACAAAATCATCGATGTGGAGCAAGGGTGGAGTTACTCGTACCTCTCACCACTTGTGCAAAAGTATTTTTTTAAAGCAGCTTTGGTTACCGAGAAACTGCACAATCATATACGATTTTTTGGCAACAATTAATTAAAGTCAGATTGAATGCAAGCAAACATCTGTGAATAATTGAAGCCAAAAACGTTAAAATAAATATTGGGCAAATTGCAGCAGTTAATGTTTGGCATTGCAGTCTGAAATTATGATTATTTTGCTCGTAGAATGTGTCATATCCGAGCACTAATTGCAGATGGTTGGAAGAGGTACCAAACCTAGAGAAATACACTGTATCGCATTTTAAATAAGTTGACAAAGACCACATATTATAGACAAAGTGTAAGTGCAGTTTTATTCAACATTTAATAACCGACAGTCAAGTATAAAATGTAGCATCTTCAAAACTTGTCAGGAAATTTATCCATTTCATCATGCAGTCTTTTTTCCACGAGAGGTAGTAGTGACGTTTCACTGACGTTATAACTAGCGTACACTTGTTTCTTAGTTTTCTTTGCTAATCGGACAGCGAGATGTTGAGACGTTTCGTCGCAAATATCTCCAAATACGTTAGTGGCAGCAGGGATAGTCGATTGCGGAGTTATCATTGCAACGGCTAGTTGAGAAAGCGTTGGCTTTGAACCAATCCACAAAAAGAAGCAGTCCTTTAACTTCAGCACGAAATACGATACAGTCACACCCATCAGTTTCTCACTGAATTCGTGTGTTTGCAAATTGCAAAGTGCAGGTTTATCAACTGAAGCTAAAGTTTCCAATGAAGATGAATCGGCCATGATTTTAGCAGATGTGGGAAGACCTTTCCACGAATACACTGACAAAGAGAATGTCCCTCAATTAAGTACCGATTGATTTCAGATTATGATTAAGATGATGGAGACACAGACTTGGAGGCTTTCAGGTAATCCGTCCCAAGTTTACTCGCAAGTACGATGAGATGCATTGTGATCAAGGGTGGAGGCACCATGCATGGGCCTTTTTTGAAAAAATTTACCACGTCAGGAAATTAAACTTGGTTGAGGGAATCTAAGTGAAACCACTGTGGTGGTAGAACCTGTTATTCCAAACCCACTTATGGCACTCCAAGCAGATTCGGATCCAATATCGGTGTTATTCATGTAGTTTGCATGCCATTAAAAGCCAGCCTTAAGCTTCAAGAAATTAAATTTAACAATAATGATGTTGTTCATCCTAATGTGGTGGCAACTGCCCAATAAATAGGGTTGATTGATTACAACCACCACCACATGGTATTCACTTACTGATATTAGGCAGGTCTATTCTGACAAATTGAATTGAAATCTCCACGAATAACCAGTAAGTATGGTCAATCAGGAATTTGAACATAATCTTCACCATAGAAAGCGTGTGAGAATACTTATGACTCAATTCTGATGAGGTGCAACTGATACACTTGACGATCATTTTAAAAGTTTTGGCTCAGCAGCTGAGATGTTGCTAGCAAACAATTAAATGACAGTCCTGGCTAATAGACAATTAGAATTGCAGTTTACAATTGTTAGAGACCTGAACCCAGCAACGTCATAAAGCAAGGACCCAGGATTTAAGTATTTACATGTTGAAGTCAAAAACTATTAAAAATCCACCTGGGAGGTCACCTATAATAACACCCAATTGATAGGAGGCTAAATTCATATCGCAACAAGAAGGCTCTTGTGTTTGCAGTGATATGAACCCATCAGTACATGAATTTGTATTCACATATACATTGTAGGCCTCCACCATGTTCAAATTTTTCATCCACTTCTTGCAACGCATGTTGAAAGTTTATTTGCATGAGGGGTTGCTTTTGAAATTTCCATTAAAGCAAGTGAAGGGTTTTACTGCATGCCAAGTTACGTATTTAGTGAGCAATTTCAGCATCCGCCAGCATGGTTCAAAAAGAGGCTATGCAGTCCTAATTTTCATAACAAATTAATGAATTCAACAAAGAGCCAACCAATTATGGTCCACAAAGACCATAATGCACCCTCATGAGCATTACTCTGGCACCATTATGCACCTTCTAGCTCATTTTACCAACCTGAATTAATAATTCTGTAGGACAAATACAAACAATCAGAAGACCTAAAGAGGGCAAAACTCCTACCAAACTTCCAAAGCCTACGAAGGCGGAATTTTGTATGGTCAGATAGTGGGTTCACAATTTGTGCCAACAGGTGACCAGATGTTGAGAACATTCCTGGAATGTGAAATTAATAAGCATTTACTATAAATTATGAATTACTATTTCTGTGAAACTAATACACCGTATCATGATATCACTTACAATAATTCAGGAAATGCGGCACAATTAATTTTAACATCGCACCAACGCGAAAACAAAAACCACAACAACGAACAACGATCGTGTGACAACAATGTTGCCATTTATGTGACACCCTCACAAACAGGGTGACCAGATTTCAAATTGAAAAATTACTACAGGACTCTCCTAAAATTACTACAAATTACTACGCTGATTTCGTAAAATTACTACAAAATTACTACAAATTTTGTAATAATTTTAAACTCATTACTTAATTAGCCGTAAGAAATAAATGTGTTTTTATTTCGGCATTACTGTCGTGTGTGTGTCGTCAGCCTCGTTGGAGCCATGCGCATGCGCTGTGTGAGTGTTTTGTTTTCAAAATCCTTTTTCGATGACACCACGTGCATGTATTCGTGATAAAAGTCAAACTCGTAAAAAAATAATTCAACTA
>JAQGAF010000219.1:0-66051 GCA_034687865.1 Kryphioiulus occultus
AACCACCATACTCTCCTTTGGGATACATTGAGAGCGATTTTTGTGAACCCCTACCTTTCCTCCAACCCAGAGTGCTCTTTATGGACGGCCCCTCTCGTCGGCCCAAAATCCTGCAGTACAAAACAAAAAATTCCATGTGCCATTGTGCCATAATGGCTCTAACGTTGGAGGAGAGGTTGATTCAGATGGTGGAGAAATATCCGAATTTATATAACAACAAATTGCCAGAATTCAAGGACAGTCAAGGGAAAACAAAGTGTTGGAAAGAGATAGGGCGTGCCCTATCGTTACCTAGTAAGTATTCCATGCAACGTCTAAACATGCACCTGGTTGCCAAGCAGCAAGCCAGGATTTACAATACATGTACTGTAACGTATGCACGTGATGAATGCATGCTGTAGAGTTTTTAGTTTTTCTATTGCTTTTGTAAAGCCATGCGCTATAATAAGTAACTGTAAAAGTAATTCAGAAGACAGAAAGTGATATCGACAGCGGGATTCAAATGTCGTGAATCGATTATCTGTTTATTGGTTTGTTCAAATTAAATCATAATTATGTGCTGTGACGATTAACAGAACGTTACAAAAATCATGTGCTGCAATTTCAGCTGAAGCCTGTTGCCAACAATGGGCGAAATATCGTCAGCGCTATTCGAGGGAACTATCAAATGTTGCTAAGAAAACAAAAGATGGCTCAGGGGGGAAAACTACAAAAGCATGGAGATACATGGAAAATATGGCTTTCGTTAAGCCATATATTATACCAAGAAAGTAAGTTAACCTATGGCAATATTGATTTGTTTTCATTGAAGTAATAATTGAATTATAATTTTAATTTCAGCAAATTACGTTTTCCTATTAGATATGGAATTGACCAAGAGTCTCAGGGCTCAGAAGATAGTTATATAAATGGACAAGCAACTTCTGGAGGTTTGCATTCTGGATAATTCAGAGTTTCTGACACCATCAGAGTTCTCTGTCATAACCACTTTCTTGACTGTCAATATGCAGATGACAATCATGACATCAAGCAGTGTCAGTTATCCTCAGATGAAATTGATGAGTTGGACGAACCGAAGGAAATTATTGATTCACTCGAGAATTTTACGAATTCTCTAACGTTCTCCATGTTCGAGTCACATCAAGCAGAGATTGCTGAAGGTTGGTATATGTTGTTTTTTGGGTATGCTTTACATTACAGTACAGCTTCAATTTTTAATATGACTATTTAATTATTTTTTCAAAAGTCCAAAGAGAGAGCCCCAAACCCACATGTACACTACTTCCAAAGGAAAGTGTTCCAGAGAGGAAGACAAAGAGAATGTGCTCTCCCACTGACCAGGAATTGGTAAATATCATCCAAAAAGCCGGCAATGCTTTAGAAGCAGTTGGTCCAGGTATTGACTACAGCGATGAGGACACATTATATGCACTTAGCTTGGTAAACAGACTTCGAAAACTTTCAAACGAGAACAAAGCTTTAGCGAGAATAAGAATCGAGCAGGCGTTATACGAGTTGGAATATTGCGGCAACAAAATCACTACATAAAACTGACCTTGTCTTTTCACTGGTCAGTGCAGCACAGTGCATTTATCGACAAGACCCAAACTTCTGCAATTACAAGTATCGTATGTGAGCATGACTATAGCATTTACAATGGAAAGATATGCTGTGTAAGTAAAATGAAATAAATCTTTTATTTTTTTTCGTAAAAAATGTAGCCTTCCGGTATATTTAAAATCATTGCGCAATTTTTTATAGATAGCTGGGCGGAAATCCATACTTTATTACCGTTTTCCGAAAAAAATTACTTCTACGTGAAGTGTTCTTACGTGCACTTCGGTATTTTATAGCAGAAATTCGTAAAATCTGAAGTTTAATTCCACAAGGTGACGAAAGTGATGATAATAGATGTTGTACCGTAATAAGGGAGTTCAGAGTCAATTGTAGAGTTGATGAATAAAGCCAAAGTTTTAATTATCATCGAGAATTACACTGGATGAATACAAAGTCAGAAGACAAAAATATAGCAAGCGACTGGAGTGTCTAGAATCCAGCAAGCTTCTGCTGGCTTCTAGACACTGTTTCATACGTACAAATCATAGATAAAGGTCCACCAAAATGGGGTCCATGTCAAAACCCAAAATAAATTGTTTTTTTTTAAATTTATTAAAATTCCTACATCTTTTTCTAAAAATGTGGACCGAAAATCATTTTATTTTATCTAGCTTTGTAAAAATTTCACTAGTGAACAATTTTTGAAATAGTTGTGGAAATTTTCATGCAAAGTCTTGAAAATAGCAGACGATAGTCAGTCCACTAACCGCAGTAGGCTCACGATGTCTCATTGGCGAAATTGGTGGCGTCATCTGTTGCGGGCGGTTTCAATTTGCCATGGTTTTCTATGGGGCAGGGCTGCGGGTCAGCTCTTGTCTATAAATTTATCATTTTTAATGAATTTAATTTACGAATGCATCGCATGAAGTCCCAAGGATGGAAAACAAGAGGATGCTGGAGGGCAACGACGCCTGCCAGGGCAGTAAGAGGCGTTCGAGCGAGTCAAATTCGGACTCCAAAAACAGGACGCAAGTGGTTGAAAATGGGGGAATTTTTTCGAACGCCTTTGTGTACATTTTGGCGACAGGAATCGGTAAAAGTAGACTAAGTATCCTAAAAGCCGGGATCTCAGGTCACGGAGGCGTAATTCTGGAGGATCACCGGGACGCCAGAGTCACCCACGTTGTGGCTGAGGATGCCTTGACCTTTAACCGCATCGTAAAGTTGCTGGGCCTGTCAGAGGTCAACGAGGCTGGGCCCTGTCTTGTAAAAACTAGTTGGTTGAGCGATTGCTTGAGGCGGAAAACTAGACTGGATTGTCAGCAATACCTGTTCTTGTCATCTACGCGAAAACCCGTTGAAGAGCAGGAACCAAATCCGTCGACCAGCAAGTGCCCAGGGCCCATTGAACAGGACGACAATGTGGAGAGCAGTGGTTTTTCTAATACATGCAGCAAACCTCTTGACAAACAGGAGTCATCTACTGATACAATAAATTTGCATCAGCGTATTGTCAATAAGGTAAATATAGCTGTGTGCCCGTAGTTAGCTTAGGATTCTTTTGGTTCAGTTAGGTTTCCCCGGATATTCTTCATGATGATCTACTTGTTTACTTTTTACAGGCTGCTTTTGTTTGCACGCAATCATCAGGTCAGCAACGGATTAATCACAACAAACACATCACTGATAAACTGGAGGTATGCCATTAACGTGCCGAGACATGCTGCACCTTTTTCATTTGAATTTCTTGAAATGTGTCGTTTCATGAAGGCCTTAGCACTGACTTTCAAAACGACAAAGGACCATTGGAGAGCGACAGGTTATCAGCGTGCAGTTTCAGCTCTGAAGAACCACGAGAAGGAAATCACAACCTGGGAAGTAAGGTTCGAAGCGCACTATTTTGCCTTGTTTCACATTATGTCTGCCCAAATATTAATACCATTTCGTTCTTCCAGGAGGCAAGAGCTTTGCCCGGGGTCGGTGGACGGTTGGCCGACAAAGTGTGGGAGATAATCGAATCGGGTCGCCTGCGGAAAATGGAGGAAATATGCGGCTCCGAGAAATCGGAAGCGCTCAACCGGTTCATGAATATTTGGGGAGTCGGGCCAAACTCAGCCCAGCTGTTTGTTCAACTGGTGAGGCCCGAGTCCGCTATATTTCAACTTAACTTCTCCAGCCTGCCATATACAGGGTTTCCGAAAAATAACGATGGGGTTATCATCGTTAATAACGCCAAAACAATACTTGTAAACGGTTACTTCTTTTTGCATTTGAATTTCCAACTTAAATAATTTGCGTGTATGCAATTTGCGAAAAACCGCGCCTTTGTCAGTTAACCCGAATTTTCATAAAAGCCGCGCTTTTGAGCCATAGAGAAAGCAGTAATGGCGACGGTAAAAGAGAAAGCCTCGTGTGTTTTGTGGTGGGCAAAGGAGAAAATAGTTAGTTGGTGAGCTGCCTTATGACATAAAAAACGTTTTCACTTTCGCTTATCGTCGATTTCCCCTCTGCCCACCACAAAACACACGAGGTTTTCTCTGGAACAGTCGCCATTACTGCTTTCTATAAGTGGCGAAAAGGGGTGGGGGTGGGTGGGTATGAAAATGCGCTATTTTACTTAAAAATGCACGGTTTTTTCTCATATTGCATACACGCAATTTAGGTGGGACTTTTAAATTCAAAGAGAATTAGCCGTTTACAAAGTATAGTTTTTGCGTTATTAACACCCATTTTACACATGCTGCTGACTGAACAACCACCTTTACCTCTGTTTTTAGGGGTTTCGAACTCTCCAAGATGTGGAAGCCAAGGCCGACCTCAACAGGCAGCAGCGAATCGGACTAAAGCACTATTGGGACATTCTCGAGCGGATGCCTCGCGAAGAAGCTTCTGAAATTGAACGTACGGTGAAAGAGGCAGCCTTAGGCATTCAAGCCGGCCTAAACGTAATGGCATGTGGGTCGTACCGGCGGGGCAATTTAACATGCGGCGACGTGGACGTTCTTATAACCCACCCAGATGGGAAATCGCATGCAGACTTACTGCCTCGTCTTTTGACCACACTGCACCAGACAGGTAACAAAAGGACCTTTAGTGAAACTTACATTTTTTAGTGTGAAGTGAAAAGACTAATAATGTGTGGGTTTTTGTTGCGGTTTGCATTGACAGCCAAAAGCGCTTGGCGCCCCAAGTTTGCATTTAGAAAATGAATTTTTTTCAGGTTTCTTGACCGACGACCTAGTTGCTCATGACAAGAGTGGAAATCAGCAGAAATATCTCGGAGTCTGCAAACTGCCAGGGGAAACCTCTAAGGTGCAGATCCTCTGTTACTCCAGTAGTTTAAGTCCACACGATGAAAATCAATATGGAGTGCATTTGCTAATCGTGCTATTTTTCCTGAACAGCATCGTCGCTTAGACATTATCGTGGTGCCGCACGACGAGTTTGCTTGCTCTCTGCTGTACTTCACAGGCTCGGCCCACTTCAACAGGTCAATGCGCCTGCTGGCCCGCAAGATTGGGATGACGCTGTCCGAGCACTCTCTGAACACGGGAGTGATCCGAAGGGTATATGCATTTTCTTTTTTGCATTAAATTTCAATCTGCATGAATCGTTTATGCCTTTTATGCGTTAGTTCGTTATAGTTTGCAGATCCTATTGTTTTTCAGCAGTTTCTTTTTTGAGCGTAGATAAATTGTGCCACATTTTCGAATTCTATTATTGAATGATTTATTAACGAGCAAATGTCTCGCTTTCTAAAAAATGTGCCATCTCATCGGATTGTCACTTTTTTAAAGGGCCAAGAGAAAATCTGCAATGGGACGCCTCTGCCCACCCCCACCGAGGAATCTGTTTTCAAACACCTGGGAATCCCGTACCAGTGCCCTGAAGAAAGGAATCATTGAAAATTTCGTTTTTTTAAACATGACCAGTTCTGCTGGTTGGAACGTTGGCGCCATGATATTTCTAAACAGTCAATTTAACATTTCAGAATGAGATTTTGGATTACTTTTGGAATTGGAAATTAAATCATGATTATAGCTTTAGCATCTTAGCAATCGTGGATGATCTATCTAATCATTAGAGATGAATTTATTTATGTCTTATGATTTTGGAAGCTAATGATTATTAGAAAATGAAGTAAATTAGCAACTTGGGCAATCAGAAATCGAATGGTAATAGCATTTATTTTCAATAGATTATCCGTTTTGGAAGATCCACTTTTTGTCCTAGATTCAAATAATCGTTACGTTTTTTCGTCATTTTTTGAATAAATAAGTTAACCATGAAAGCAACTCTAACGGAAGCACGTATTCTTAATATTAGTATTTTACTCATGTTTTAAAAAAGTGACATTTTTTAACTTTGGCTTCAGGGGTTTAGCAATCTCTCAACATGTTAATATACTGTCGGTGCGGCATAAAACCTTTACAATTTAAAAATTAAAAATGGAATTGTAATTTACATAGACAATGCTATTAATTGTGTGTTCTTTTTTTGCCCTTTATTCAGTCTGCAAGATTTTCTCGAGAACTGCTCCGCATCAGTTCGAGGCAAGTACACCTTTACTTATTGCCAAATATTGTGATAATGAAAGGAAGAACTCCAGCGTTTCTATTTCTTTAGGCTTTGCATCTCCTCGAGCACAACTGATGCCTCGAACCACTTCATTTTTGTCGAGAAATCGTTGAAGAACATTGCGAAAGCGTGAGTAACATGTTTGGCAAATTTTATATAGTATTCATTCGCATCATAACAGCAAAAAGGAATTCTAATCTTTGAACATTAGTTTTGCGGTATGCGCAAATTTTGGAGAACATTTTGGAGAATTTTCTAGCGCCAGTAATGTGAGCCTCCATTTCGGCGAAGTATGCACGCACACTCACTGCTACTTTCGATTTTTTATTCGGCTAACCAACACTCATTTTGGGCCATGATCGTTCGTGCCACAACCAGAAGTCGTCATTGTCATTCTCAAACATCTTGGACGAATTTTGACACTAAATTTTGGCCAGAAGTCCTAGTTTTTCTCAATGGCGGGCATCTTCACGCAGGTTTCGAGCAGGACTGCTGTCGATGCACTCACACGGGCAACATAGCTGCCCTGCCCCTGAGTCTTCTTCGACCTTTTGAGGTCTTTGGTGCCTCTGGTATCCACTCCAATGCCATAGTTCGGGCCTGCTTGATCCGTGTTGAATCCAGGCTGGTAGTAGCCCGAGTAGCCCGGATACTGAGCAGAGCCACCGTATAACGGCGGCATCCCGGCATTGTGGCTCACCACGGATTTGCCAGGGCGCTTGCCGCTGGTGTAATACTGCCTGTAGCTAATGCGAGGATGGTCCATGAACTCCTTAAACAGGGAGGTGAGACCCGCGTCCTGCGCGTAGTTCCACAAGCAGCTCTTCAGGAAGGCCCGCTGGAACGGCGGGACGTTCAGCAACACGGCTAGCAGTTCTTGGTTGTGGGCCAGGCACTTGATCTGCTCTTTCTTCGTCAGCAAGCCGAAGCGAACAGCGCCCATCAGATAGTTTGTGTGACGCTTGCGCTTCGCTGGCTTATGCTGCAGCCAGGCGTATGCGGCCCGCAGCACGTTGCGCTCCTTGGCCACGCCGAAATAGTCACTGCTCAGGATGTGGTGGACTTCTTCCAGGGTCAGGTTAAGGAATTCTGGCTTCTTCATGAGAGCCAAAATGCAGTGGCCAACCAGCAGCAGGAAGCGATTGGCATAGTCCTCATCGCCCTGTTTGCGCGCCATCTTGTGGAACATCAGAGCCTCCTCGCCGACCCCCAACGGGTCTTCCTCGGGCCGTTGCTGGATGTTGCACACGCTGATGTCTGACTGCGTGCAACGCTCCTCGTCCTCTATCTGCTGAACCAGCTTCTCAAACTGCCACTGGAAGTACTGCTTGACGTCTGGAAATGGAAGAAGTACATTTTTGGACATTCAATTTCAAACAGAGGGTGCAGAGTTGAATTGCATTGAATTGAGCAATTTTAACAAGGGCATGCCCGTAACATTTTGAAGGAATGGGACCTGTAATTGGTACCACAACTGTCGATTTTTCTTGTCGTAAAGATTCATGTACATGTATTTATGCATGATGTGCATGTATGTTCAGAAATTTCTTTAAAAAAAAAAACAGGTTCCCACTTCTTGAATGGGTTACGTAGAACTTTGCACAAAGAATGCGACGCCGTGAAAGCATTTGAAAAACAGAACCGCAAACCGTGCATTTTCCACAATTTTTTAGAATGTCAATGACTTTGGAAAGCCATAGGTAAAATGTAGTTAAAACACGTTCTGAGTTATGGCGGATTGTTTGTTCAAAAATTGCGGATTTTAGCCATGAACATTAATTTCAGCAATGTACAATGATTTTAGCAATGAAGCACATGTTTATGCCAAACATAAACTAAAGCTAAAATGATCGTATATCGTAGTTGCCCAATGTGCAATTGACAAGAATCATTTGCTCCTGCCATCCATTTCTCAAAGCGTGCACGTATTTACTATAAAACCGCTTATATTTACTCATTGGAATCAGCAATTAAAAAAAATGATAAAATCGGCTCTTGCTCAGCAAATTCCACATCACATATTCGTACTGGAGTGCAGTTTGGCGTGGCCCCGAATGTCTGCTGGATCCCCAAAGAAAACTCCATTGCCCATCCCTGACCGTCCCCAATACGACCAATTAACTCACTGGATCCTGGAATGTGGAGTCCAGATGAATCTCCATCATAAGGGGAAGGAGGACCTCCACTGCCCTTGCCTGCCTTGGGGCCCTTCTGTGAAGCGACAACTGTATCATCTGACGTGCTGCTGAAGCTGGAGCTGCTGGTCGTGGTTTCTTCGAAGACAGTGTCATCAAATCCAGGTTCCTCGTCCATGCTCCCTGATCCGTCTGTCATCGCCCATGGAAACACTTTCTTTTTCTTCCCGGCTTTTTTCTTCCACGCTGGACCCTCGTCCTCGTCTTCCATCTCGCTGTCGTTCCCCACCTCCTCTTCCGCTTTCTGGGCAGATTTTTTCAGTGGAGACGGTCCACCCTTGCGTCCATCTTTTCGTTTATCCCCCTCGTACTCCACATCCACACCCTGCTGCCCTGCGGGGCCATCATCTTTGCCTTTGCTGCCATCGTCTTTGCCTTTGCTGCCATCGTCTTTGCCTTTGCTGCCATCGTCTTTGCCTTTGCTGCCATCATCCACTTCTGGGTGATATTCCTTTGCACCCTTGTCGTCTTTCCCTCCCTCACCCTTGGCAGCCTGGCTCAGGTCTTGACGAGACTTGATGGACACGTCGAACCGAGACTTGTGGGCTACGAGGATGGCGATCTCTGAGTTGTGGTGCACCAACTGATTGTGTAAATACATTTGATGGAATGAGCTGAGCATATGCTTCATTACAATTGTATGATGAATCAAAGTCACAATAGCCAGATGTTCTATGCATTATTCTGAAGCATTAGGACATGTTGATTGAAAGATTTTTAACGTGATTAGGACATTGTTAATTATTGTAGTAGGTTCAGGGTTCTCCCGGGCTAACTTATAATGGTTTTTCATTATTTCTGCTGCTTCAAACTCACTTGGTTTCGGTGCACTCGTAGATAATCGTCCTCTATTTTGGCAAATGGGAATATGATGGGCCCTTCGCTGCCTTCAATCATTTCTGGGCTATTTGGTGGGCCCTCAATTCTCTTCAAAGTGGTTTTCTCCATTTTGCGTTAATTAGGAAAAGAAAAAGAAAAAACAAACTAGCAAATAATTGAAAAGTAAAATTTCGATTAATTCGTTTGGTCGAGGCACTGTTCCATGGATCCAATTCGAAATTTGAAATTGTTCAGGGCCAGGTTTTGGAATGCCAGAACGTGCATTCTCTTCGAGTACAGGGTGTCCACATTAGCGCGCATATTTCACAAAATATAATATTAAAGTTTTCTTTATTTGTAGTTTTGATTTGGCATGAGTAGATGAAATTCTGAAGCGACATGAAGTGTTCCTAATGCAGTTTCTGTTTTCATTGTCGTATTTTAATGACAATCTGGGAGTTTTGTGCTGATTTGATAGAGGAATCCAACTTGATGGCTTCTCGTTTCCTCAAAAAAATTTTGTTCTCAGAAATTTACACAGTATTTCTAATTCAGATTTGGAGCGCGAGGTTTTTATCGACTGAGTATTTACTTCACTGCTGATTTATTTGAGGCTTAATCACTGGGGCTCTCAACAAGCACTATTTTGCATCATTGTAATCATCATATATGGTGTGAAATCTGAAATTCTCATTTTTCGACGTCAAAATAAGAGACTTTTGGACAATGTAACAGGTGTTTCTTCCTTTTAATTTATAACACAAAATCAGTAGCAATCAAAATAATAATCTTCTCGAGATCCAAAATCTTCATTAGCATCTAAATTTATGGGCTTAACCGTGCTCTTCGGTTGTTTCCATTTTCGTTTTCTTGAAGCCGGAAAACTGGAAACTTTTCAAGGGATTCCTTTTGTCCTTCTGCAAAGAAACCGAACAGGATTACTACTGACACTTTTAGTTGAGAGGCGGGGTGACAAACTCTAACCTTTTGGCGACGTTGGCCTCGTGATAAATTTTTCGAAGTGCTAGTCTGAACCTGATGATGGGGTCTTCTTCTTTTCCCCAAACTGCTTTTCGTTAGTTTTTTCAACGTTGGTGGCACTGAAATCAATATTAGCATAATTAGGAAATGCACGATATTGTCATCTGCTTTCAGGGACAACATATGGATAGATATTTCCAGTTTACTACAGCATACCCTTGAAATAACACCGTGGTTACATACCGATGTATTCTGGAACGTCTTTGAGGTGAGACTGGATTCTGATGGTGTGCAGGGCCTTGTCGTGTCGGAGGATTTGGAAATCTCTCGGGTTATCGTCAAAGTAAGTCTGCAGGGCAAATTTCGAAATTAATACCAAAAACATTTTGCTCGCACACAAGTACGTGCTAAAATGGTTCTAATCTTATTGTTAATGTTTTTCCCATTCAACGGCGATATGAATGCAAATTGAAAACATACTGAACGTTTTCGATCAGAATAAATATACATTTTCAACTTACCTTAAGCTGCTGCGAGGCAAGCAATTCTTTTTTGATCTCTTTCAACCGTGCCTCCCGGATAGCGATGGTCGTCACGCTGCGCATGGCGTCATTGGCTCGGTAACGGAACGCCTCGATTTCCTCCATCCGAAACTGGTAGGGCTTGAAGATGGAGGTTCCAGTGTTGCATAGGCGATCATGAAAGAATGCCTCCACGGCTTCCATTAATGGCATTTCTCGGATGCTGACGAACGACAGTGCGGTACCCTGGTTTGTGCCCCTGGCCGTCCGACCAACCCTGTGGATATACGAGTCGACATCTGGCGGGAAATCGAAATTGATGACGTTGGACACGGACCTGAAGTCGATTCCGCGAGAGGCTCCGAATTCCCGATCGTTCTTGCGTTTCCTGAGGATGAATAGGTGATGTTAGAATTGAACCCAAATCTACTCTGCAGCGAACGAAAAAAGGGCACTTACTTTTTACCACTGCCTTGCTGCGCTGCTTCTTCCTTCGGTTGCAATTCTTCGAGATTCCTTTCGTCCGAAGCGATGATAATGTCATACATGCCCACGTTGAATTGCGACACAATGTGGCAACGCGAGTTGATGGGGAGCTCCGCATTGAGCGCACATGACGGAATGCCAAACTGCTCGAGGTACAATTTCAGCCTGGAAAAACAAGAACAAGAGCATTAAATTGGACGCACTTCTCATGTGTGGAAAACCAGTGGTGGCCAATATTGTACCTGTAGCAGCGGTCGACTTTGGACACGAAAATGATTGTCCTTCCGCGAATCAGCCTCAGCTTGAACAGTGTGTACAGGATGACGAACTTGTCAGTCTCTTCACATCTGAAATATTTGCACGTGCCTGTTGTGGATTTTTACTTGTGGACGGGATCTCGTGCAACTGAATGCTTACTTGATATGGTACTGGGTCAACTGTGTGGCATCGGGCAATTCCGGCTCCTCAAGCTTCAGGATGACTGGATTACGCAGCACCAGTTTCTTCAGTGACTGCACGTCATCGCCAAGCGTAGCTGACATCAGGAATGACTGATAGATGGATGGAAGATGTCTAAATTGGGGAAAAGGCATAGAAACGGATCAGCAAACAGTTCCTTTTGATGATTTTTGTGGAGGCGATGTCTTTGCTCCACCTACCCTAAAACAGCCTTAGTGTCATTTTCGAAACCGAATGCAAACATCAAATCTGCCTCATCGATGACCAAAACTTCCAAGGTTTCTTTTACGTTTAAGTTTCCAGCCCGCATGTGCTCCAAGACGCGACCTGGGGTTCCGATCACTACGTCAGGCTTCTCCATCAGCAATGGCCTATAAATTGATACGGAGAAATTAGGTCATAGATCACAGCCAATACGATTACTGGTTTGCGAACTGGAAGTAGCAAAACTCAAGCTTAGTTCCCTACTTTTGTGCGGCAATGTGTCCTTGCGTCGCGATGTTGATGCATTTAACTTCCCGCGAGCAACTGCTAGTCAACTCCTGCAAAGGCCACAGAAAATCAGTTTACATTTACGAATCCACATAGTGCGACTCAAAGGATGGAATACGTACTAAAAAGTTTTTGTGGATCTGGTTGCAGAGTTCCTTGGACGGGGCTAGGACAAGCACCTTCACGTCTTGGAGTCCGGATGTCTGAAAAGGGAAGAAAGATGTTCAGCACCAAGAATCTGGCAGCCTGTGGCGTGACCATCACGAGGTGGTAGCTAACTCACGTTTTTGACCATCAAGACCTTTTGAACTATTGGGATGATAAAGGCAGCAGTCTTTCCGGACCCAGTCCGGGCTCGTGCCAAGATGTCCTTGCCATCGAGGGCCAGGGGGATGGCACGCTCCTGGATCAACGTAGGCTGGCCCCAACCCAAATTCGATATCGCCTGGAAAATGGAATTCAAGAAACTGGCATTAGAACTGAACATGGGATATGGAAAGTAGGAATAGAGAGTAATTTTTTTCTGTGTGTGCAGTCATAACAAGTCACACTTCAAGATACATTTCCGGTAAAGTTGATTTTCTATTTTTTTGTCAGATCACAGAAGCTGGTCCTTATGGTATATTCTCCAGAAAGGTCAGGTTTGAGTTGTCGTTTTGGCAGATAAAACAAGCTGAACTTCAAACTACATTTCCCAGTTGATTTTCTTGGAAATCTAGGGAATCACCGGGAATATCAATGTACTTAGATCACCTACGTGACCTCACCTTTAAAATTCTGTCATCAAGGCCCATCTGGTCGAAACCGATGTGGCTTTTGTCATCTTCACTCATGTTTTGAGTCCAAACTTGTTCACTACACGTGATGTCCAACACGTGTTCGGGCTGACCACCTTTTCAATGAAGCGTTTTACAGCTCACCAACTTCCTATATGTTCCCAGGCAAGGTTAACACATAAAGCAGCCTCGATATTGACGGTAAAACTTTAAAAAAATACCAAAATCCTTTCGATTATTTCGTTGGACACATCCAAAAATACAACCAAAGATGACACTACACCCTATTGATTGACTGCGTAGCTTAGCCAGTACAGATTTCATGGACTACCCTCACTAGTTTCAAATCGGCCCCTTTCGACTAAATTTTAAACAAATTTTTGGATCCACCCCACGACCATTTCTTCACGCAAATCAGCCGCGATTGATTTATCAATAACGGAATCTAGTTTTAATTCTCTAGCGATTAGCAATCCAGATTTTCACATTCCAAAAATCAAGCTTCAGATTTCTCGGTCGGCCCCACCGCATTCGTAAGCCCAAGCGCCGCTGGCACGTCATCAGGCGCAGCGTGACGTCACGTAGTCGCAAGGCTTTTGTAGTCCTTTTACATCACATGGTGCCACACGTTGCTAGTTGTTGGCGTAGTTTAAAGGTAGGTGAACGTATTTTTGCCATTTCGACGAATTAATCAGCCCCCCATCTGACCGATTCGACGAGGGCACGGACCAGGGCCGTGATTCGGACGATTAGCGGTTCGAAAAGGCGCCAAGAGCCGGTTGGAACGGGCAGACAAAAGTGTTCGAATTGTGCCAGATTGCGCCATCCCACCGCAACGCAGGCGGCGAATTTTGCGCAAAATTGGCAACTGTTTTCTCTATTCCGCAGTGTGGATCATGTCTTCTGCTCCGTACAATCCGGAGGAATCATCGGCCGACAGAAATGTTGAAATCTGGAAAATTAAAAAACTCATCAAAAGTCTGGAGGCAGCACGAGGGTGAGTAGCAACTTGTTAGGCCTAAAAACTAAAACACGCCAGCCCAAGTTTGCAACGCCGGTCCTGGCCGGATCTCCCCGGTCCGTCTTCGGCGATCCGACGCCGATCTCCCTCCTCATCCCCCAGCCGTACGCTTCATGGCCGCGTTTTAGTCAACCCCCCCCCAGGTTCAGTGACCTGTGGAGGTCTCGGGCGGTCGACTGGAAAATTGCCCAAAAAAACCGGCTGAATGTCGGTGCTGATGAACCGAAATTCTGGGATTTCAAGGTTTAAAATATGTTCGCCAAGAAGTGTGGCATGCCTGTCAAACTGTTATTTGTGGAGAAATTTGACAGAAAACTGAGATTTCGCCAAAAACGTTTCTCCCAAGCCAAATCTGCGAGAATGGGCCTAATCTAACCGAAATTCTGAGATTTCAAGGTTTTAAAATATATTTCGCCAAGGAGTGTGTCATGCCTGTCAAACTGTTATTTGTGGAGAAGTTTCACAGAAAATTGAGATTTCGTTAAAAAAGTTTCTCCCAAG
Organism: Kryphioiulus occultus; assembly: GCA_034687865.1. Taxonomy (NCBI): domain Eukaryota; kingdom Metazoa; phylum Arthropoda; class Diplopoda; order Julida; family Julidae; genus Kryphioiulus; species Kryphioiulus occultus. The sequence continues at coordinate 14,387 of JAQGAF010000219.1, forward strand.
CCATATCTGTGAGAATGAGCCTAATCTAACCGAAATTCTGGGATTTTAAGGTTTTAAAATATACAGGATTGCCACTGACCTGCAAAGTCAGGAAATGTCAGGCATTTTGGAATAAAGTTAGGCAAAATGTGAAGGCAGTGTGAAAAAACAGCCCATTTTTATATAGTAATCAAATGTGTAGCTTACCAACCAGCTCTATATGCTATGATACATCATTTATTGAGGAGTGGACAGACTTTACGGTGTGTTATAACTACTTGGTTTTATTTTAATCTTTTTTTATGTAAATTTCATTAGCTGTGGTATCATTATGTATTAATAGTGACAAGAGTTCCATTTTAGGTCATGCAAAGTCGGTAAATGATGTTGATTTCATCAGACAAAGTCAGGCAAAATTTCAAATTATTTTGATAAAAGTCAGGCAAGACAGTTTTGAGAAAATGGTGGCAACCCTGAATATATTTGGACAAGAAGTGTGGCATGCCAGTCAAACTGTTATTTGTTTAGAAGTTTCGCGGAAAACTGAGATTTCGTCAAAAACGTTTCTCCGAAGCCAAGCCTGCAAGAATGAGCGTAATCTAACATTTGGTAGTCATGCATGCCATTATGTTATTTGTAGAGAATTTTCATAGAAAACTAAGATTCGTCAAAAATGTTTTTCCCAGGCCAAATCGGCAAGAATGTGTCAACTCCAGTGTTTGGATAGGGTGGCAAACAAGTCCTAAAAGTACTATAAAAATAAAGTCCTAAACGACAAATTTGCAAGGCTAGATCTAATTTGGTCTTTCAAAAAAAATAATTTCACGTTGCTTCTGTTGTGATTTGGCAAAAAAATTGCGCCATTTCAAGTTCGGCACATGTGTGCCAAATATGAGGGAGAAGATTTGGAAGACTCTGCCATAATATCTCACCTGGCTGATAAGAATCTTGGAACGTGAATGTTTTCGAAATGCATGGCTTGGGTGTTGTGTTTTCTGAAATCTGGCTATAGAATGCAGGGAAGAGTAAGGAAGATGTAATTCGATAGGGAACAGGTTTTTAATTTTGAAAACTGGTTTCGGTGATCAATAGAAAAAAGGATTTCACCTTGTGTGCCATGTTGTCCTCTTTCGTGCCAATATAAGCTTGTGAGCCAGTCAGCCAATTAATATTCGCTGTCCTAGGGTAGTTCAATTAGTTGCCATGAGTGAAACCCTGTGAATTTGTTTTTGAAATAATGTAACATGCATTTTTATTGTTTAAAAATGCGCTTATTTTACTATTATTCTTTGTTTTAGGCGCATTCAGAATATTTTTTTTGGCTTTTCATTCAGGGAAAAAATAAAATGAAATGTGATACATTCATGTGTTGTACAATTAGATGCATTTGGGATTGTCATTGCAGTGACAGAAATGACATAGTGGTTTTTCTAATCATCGCCCTAGATTAGTTGTTGCAATGGAGAACAATAGCAATGTCTAATGTTACCAGTGAACTCCACATTCTTCTCATAGTTGGGGATTTTATTCATTGAATCAGAAGTTGTTGAAAACTTGCATTGTTGGTTTGTATGTAAGAAAAAGAAAAGCCCTTGTGTTGGGCTTTTCTTTCTTCTTTCTATTGCAGTAATTTCAAATAAAAGCAAGCTTCTCTGTTGATTAGTGCAAGTACGATAAGTGTTTCACTAATTTTGCTCTTGAACTTTTCATAAAAATGGATTAGACGCCAAAATTTGTGGTTGAAAGTTAGACAATTGCTGGTTTTAACTTTTGAGATTCTGGAGATATTGAAGTACTAAAAGTACTTAAAATCTCTCATTAGCTGTGGGTATGCTATTTGCTCCCAAGCTTTCGTTTATGGAAGCAATATGCCATTTTATTAATTTCAGCTCAATCAGTTTGCACTGATGTTGCAATTTATGTAGAATAGACATGTACTCATCAGTCATTTTCTTTTCCATTTAGCAATGGAACAAGTATGATTTCGCTCATCATACCCCCAAAAGACCAAATCTCCCGAGTATCGAAGATGCTGGCAGACGAATTTGGGACGGCTTCCAACATTAAAAGCAGAGTCAACCGTTTATCTGTGCTGGGTGCTATCACGTCAGTACAGCACCGACTAAAGCTCTACACGAAGGGTACGAGCGAGTTTATCGTCAGGTGTCTTGTGACATCCATTTAGTTTTAGGGATCTTTTCCATCACCCTTGTTTTTTTTTTTAGTACCCAATAACGGTTTAGTGATTTACTGCGGAACCATCGTGACTGAGGAGGGCAAGGAGAAGAAAGTGAACATTGACTTCGAGCCGTTCAAGCCTATTAACACATCCCTTTATCTATGCGACAATAAATTCCACACGGAGGTTCGTATTTTGAAAACATTTTAAGATTTCTCGGATAACTTTACACCATTTTTGGGCGGGGTATTAAGGCGCATGTTTTACGAATGTTTCGTGTTAATAAGGCATTTGGTACTTGCGCTGGTTATCTGCAGTTTTTGACGAAAGTTTGGAATTCGGGAAATCGGGAATGTCAGAGAAATGAAAAATTTGTCAAGGAATGTCAGGGAAATTGAGACAGTTTGCATCAGCCAATTGATTGGTCATAATCTGTTATAAAAATTTGGCATAAATCCATCATTTTTCTTATTTTGTTTAAATAATCTCATGTGAAATATCAAGGAATTGACTGAATAGTTCTAAGGGAACATAAGGGAAATCGAGTTGAGATCCTTCTATTTAAAAGAAAGATGAAAAAGGCTCAACAGGTGCTTTGCTGCGAATCTTTTTTCCCTAATTATTTTGCTGCTGTTTACAATGCAGAGTGTTGTATTCAAGTGTATTACATGGGTCACTAATGTTGCATTCTTACCCCGAAGGCTCTAACGGCGCTGCTTGCAGACGATAACAAATTTGGATTCATCGTGATGGATGGCAATGGCGCCCTTTTTGGAACGCTGCAGGGCAACACGAGGGAGGTCCTTCATAAGTTTACTGTGGACCTGCCCAAGAAGCACGGCCGAGGTGGTCAGTCGGCGCTGCGTTTTGCTCGTCTTCGGATGGAGAAACGGCACAACTATGTGAGGAAAGTGGCGGAGGTAGCCACTCAGCTGTTCATTTCCAATGACAAGCCAAACATAGCTGGTCTCATCCTAGCTGGGTCAGCCGACTTTAAGACGGAGCTGAGCCAGTCGGATATGTTTGATCCTGTAAGTGTCAGATCTTCAGATTGATTACCTTTTGCATTTCTGCCCAATTTGCAATCTATTGCTTGCGTGTGAATCTATCTTCCATGTTCTGACTGCTGATTTATGACATTTTTTAATTCATTCAGAGGTTGCAAAACAAAGTTTTAAAATTAGTCGATGTCTCGTATGGCGGCGAAAACGGATTCAATCAAGCAATCGAATTATCATCGGAAATCCTCTCAAATGTAAAATTTATTCAAGAAAAGAAACTCATAGGTGGTTATCAAACATGCAACTTTAACCGTTTTGTGTGTTGAGAGTGCATCAAAAATTCATTGTAATGTTCTTTTGAAAGGTAAATATTTCGATGAAATTAGCCAGGATTCCGGGAAGTATGTCTTTGGAGTTCAGGACACGCTAAAGGCACTAGAACTAGGAGCTGTAGAAATCCTAATTGCGTGGGAAAATTTAGACATCGTCCGTTATTCACTTAAAAATCATACGAACGGAGGTACGCGTCCTTGTGACTTTGTTCTGCTCTTGTCACAGTGAATTTACGATGTAGTTAAGCCGGTTGTTGCTCGTTTCAGAAGTAACCATCTTACATCTAACGCCAGAACAGGAAAAGGATAAAAGCCATTTTACGGATAAGGAAGTGCGTAACGTGATTTATAAGTCTAATGGTCAAAGGGTCTCTGGCTGCTGCTTTTGTCTAATGATGCATTATCCGAAAGATTTCAGGGGCTGACGAACTTTACATTCATAGTTTTATTTCGATTCATTTTTCAAGTATCGTTGTTTTTACTTATTGCAAGATACAGTCGTTTACGTTAAATTCCTGTCTCTTTAAAAGTGTGTTCTTTATGCACATCAGCAGCAAACATTCTTGACCCAAGACACAGTGAAGTGGTCAGCGGCTCCCATACTAATTTTTGTATCTCATTTCACACAGACGGGGGTCGAATTGGAACTAATGGAATCTATGGCACTGCTAGAATGGCTGGCAAATAATTACAAAACATTCGGTATGTTGGGTTGGTGTGCTTATTGCTTTGGAAGATGATTGTATCTCATCAAAACTGACATTGCTTTCGATCCGCATCTTGACAGGGGCTACCTTAGAAATTATCACGGATAGGTCGCAGGAAGGCTCGCAGTTTGTACGAGGCTTTGGTGGCATCGGAGGCAAGTATTTTTTGTTTGTTTGTGAAACCTATGTTTGAGGTTGATATACTCTGTTTTAGTGCCGGAGTTGTTAGCCCGTGAAATTTGTATTGTTATTAACCATAAGAAATTGTGGTTTCATGAAAACTGATGTCTTGTCTTGTATCTCTCTGCAGGCATTTTGCGCTACAAGGTCGATCTTCAGTCGCTGGAGGCCGAGGACCCCATCGACGATTTCGATCTTGATGACTACTAAAAGGTGGGGAATCTTGCCAGGCCCAGGGTCGCGGCCATCGTTTTTGTTTTTCGGCCGGGGGGCAAAGCCACTGCACAGGAATGCGGCCCAGGTGCATATCACGGGGCTGCCTTGCCTTCTTTCGCCTTCGTGCGCCCGACCCGCCCCGCCAAACAACTTTCCTTTGACCGCCGCAGATGCCGCCGAGTGCACTTCTTTTTTAGCCGTTCGGAACTGGGGATCCGATTTTCTTCCTTTTTCGTTCGCCGGCGCGCTCTCCTCCTCATCCAGTCGGAGGCTTTCCTTCTCGTACGAAATTCGATCGATGACTCGTCGTTTTGTTCCCTCACCCCGCTCGGGCTCCTCTCCTCCTAAGAGACACCAAGTAAACAGTTTTACACTTTACTACTTTGTTAACATGGACAGGAGGCTGCTCCTCGTCCTCTTTGCCACTTTCGTCGAGGGGGGAAAAAGGAAGCCGCTCAAAGGATGCAAAAGCTTTTTATTAAGGGTGGAAATGGTCGTACAATAACGAGCGGCTCGTGGCGCAACCACCGGAATCCCTGGAAGCTTCCGCCACGCAGAAATGGACGGAAACCGAAAAGAACGCGCGCCCTTTTTCGATGGTCCGGGCCCACTTCTGCTGAAAACTTGTAGCGTTAACGAAAGTAAAGAAAATGTTGCGCAATTTCGTGGGGTTCACGCCACATTTCCCAAATACAAATTTCTAAGTAGGAGCAGTCTGAGCTCGCTTTCTTGGCTTGACGGTAGGCAGAGCATTAATATTTGCCATCCCATACTGAATTGCACGTTTTGTAACTGGTGCGCAGTTGACTCGATTATCAGGTTAACAGCTCTGTGCGAGATCTTAAAGCAAATACCTGCAGAGATGAAAATTGGATTGTCGTTTGTCCAAAAATATCAGTTTGGGATTATGGAATAATCAAGACAGTTAGTTTCTGCGAGTTTCATATGTTATGAAGCAGCAGGAAGGGCGAATTGTTATTTTGGCAGTTTCCGTATTTAAAATAAACAGCAAATTTAACTTTTTTGATTCCCTAAACACATGTTTTGCCATATGACATATTGTAGCATCAATGGTGAAATGCATGCTCATCTATTTTGTAAGAATACGTTGAAAAATCATTTTCTTTTTCCTTATTGGGAATTAAGTTTTACAAAATCTTGCTGCGGGTACTTGCTACATGACCATTGCCAAATGAAACAGTGCTAAATCTAGGCACCAAATTACAATTACACTGTAGTTTTTGTGGTAACAAGAAAGATTTTTATTGTAATCATTACTGCACCGGCGTTTACACGTCCATGATTTGATAAGGATTGTGCACCCATCCACCAGTTTGAAGTAAACGGAGATATATTTCCAGATGTTTTATAAAGTTGACATCAAACTAGGCATCGAGCCATTTAGCTGGTATGAAAATCTGTTAATTGTTTCTTTGATTTTTCACTGTGTTGAAATTTGAACAATGGTGAGTTTTTTGACGTGGACAAAACTCAGTTAAATTAATAATTGAATGCCAATTACTCTTCCAAGTGATTGGTGACTTGTGGAATTTAGCAGATTAGACCAACGCCTCCCACAAAAGCCATCATCCATATAATTCTCGCTAACAGTTAATCGAGTCAGACTGCAATTTAGACTAAAACTCGGCGTTGAACCAATCCTAGAGGAAACCACGAACTCTGCGCTAATGTTTCTCGCGAATCCCAACCCCGTCCCGCTGTTACGAGCCGGTCCATGTTCAGGGCGTGAGCAACTTTGGTTCGGGTTCCAAAACGTGTGAGTCGTCAGAATTTCTGGAGAGCTGGTTTCAAATTTGGACGTCAGTCGCATTCCAGGTTGGCGAATCCCCGTGGCCCTTCGGTCGAAACGCCGTCCCCGAGTCGCTCGTCTTGGTCCTGGACCACTTAAGTTCCTAATCGAGTGTTCCAGCGCGGCCGATGACCCCCGGCCCTTGGCGTCTGGTGAGGAAGGGACCGACCATGTGCGTGTGCTTTCACCGTTCAGTTTGAATAAAGTGGAAGCGAATTAGCAGAGGCCTCGTCAGTTCTTTGTTAAAAGGGAGCCCCAGACTTGCCAGGGCGGATACACAGCTATACAAAAGAGGGCGAAAACTGCTAGGGTTAGCGCGCGGCGCTGTTTGACAGCAATAAATTACTAATACTATAGATCTGGAATCGGCGGCCGGGCGATGGCATACGTTGCGCCCTGGCCGGTTCGACGGCCTTCGAGGGAATCCGCACTTCTGGGAATGGAAAAGTTAGCTGCCGGACTTGAGCAGCTCCAGCAGACAACCGACGGCCCCAAAGTACCCCTGAAAAGAGAGAAGAAAATTTGGCATTTTAGACGGATTTTTTTGTTATTCACACCGTATATCTGTTTCAATCTTTTTCGTGGTCTTACCTCGTGCTCTAGAAATAACGCCCTCAGCGTCCCCTTCGACCAAAATTCCATGGCGTATGCGAGCAGCTTCATCGAGATTGTGTTCACCCGCAGGAAGTTGCCGACAAAAACCACCCGCTCAATGTTCTGTGAGAAAAAGGGAAATGTTGCAATCTAATAATATGATCCCGTTGGCTGTGTCCTTCTGTCTGCCACACAGCACAAATAAACGTCTATCAACCGGTTAGAGCAGATGACCGTTGGCCTGCTAGCTTCCAAAAAAAAAAAATTTCGCCTATGACATTTTGGCGTGTATCCAATTTAAATGGGCCACTGTTTAGTGTGTGACCATTGACCTCGCTATACTTTTTAGCCCGGGCTAGATGGGCCCAACCCTAGCTGCCTACAGAAGTCCAGCTACATGATCGCTAGTAGCTTTAATGAAAGGAATTTTCACAATCTAAACAGCTTTTTTTGTTTTTGCCGAAATCTCACATTTTGACCCATTAATTGACCAGAGCTACCCAAAGACTAGGTGCTGTACGGGTAAAGAGGACTTTATCGCCTACCTCATTTGATGCACACATGCGCGCGATGGAACCGATGTTGTTCGTGATGGTAACCAAAGTCGACCGCGCCAAGTCTTCCTTCGTGGCCTTCGCCCTCCGGTCCTTGGAAATCATCCGACCGAAGCTGAAAGAATTGTCTCAGATTGAGTGATGGCGCCCAACAGGCCTGTAGAGTTAGTTCTCAAACGGTCGGTCATACGCTCACCTGCTAGCCACGGTGTCGCCCTTCAGGGAGAACTTTGGATAGTCTCCGCCATAGATGTCCTGCACCAGTTTGTCCACGTTATTGCTGTTGCCCTTGGCAGCCAGGGAGATGGCCTCCTCGAAGGTGTCGCAGCCGGTCAGTAAACAACAGAGTCCCAGGAAGGTGGCACCTCCGAGGCTAGACGCAAATAAAAAAAGGTACGAGTTAAAAATTTGAGTCAAAATACATTACGTGCAGGAATTTTGAAATGTTCATGGTGCCATCAACTTCTTTGGGGGTATTGCTTTCCCTGAAATTATGAGTGAAATCAAGGAAGAATCACCTTGTGCCAGTGACACGCTTGAAGTTTTCAGGGCTTGGACCGTACACCGCCAAGATGCTAACGCCAGACCCAATGTTGACTACCAGGTACGGATAGGGGTCGCTGAAGTCGAAGGGCACTTTTTCGCAGCGCTCCTCGTCCTTTGGGTTGCTCCAGTAGTAGCACTCATTGGGATCGTTCGCCTCGATGTAGTGAATGCCTCGGATGAGCGAATCCAGCTCGTCTGCCTTGTGCAGCTGCATGTTAACTTCCTGAAAATTGGTTTGGAAAATGAGGAATCTGCAAAAGATTTCTCCCCTAGTGAAAAATTAGCTTCGACTGTCCCTACCCTTTGGAAGTCCTCTTCGAACTTGTAGGCTCCTCCCCCGGTGGCACACACGGTGCTCGCCAGGGTGGCCATGCCCTTCGACTTTGCAAGCTCGAGGAAGTTGCCCATCTCGCACGTGGGGAAGCGGATGTAATGCAGCGTCCCAATGCGGCCCCCGACGCACACGTTGTCCATCTGCGACACAGAGGCCAGAGGTGAGCGAGCGCTTGGGAATGGGGAGCATAACGTTACGACACGTTACCTGGAGGTGGACGTCCCGATGGCCAGTGTTGCCGTAGGCAGAGTTGTTGGTCAGGTAGCGGCGGATGTTCTTCATCGTCTCCAGCTCAGAGTCTTCCTCCAGCTTGGTGAAATCTGTCGGCTCGAAGTACACCAGCTTGACCAGACTGCCACCGATGTCCATCCCGAACCATGGCATGGCTAAAAATGCGAAGGCTCAGGTTAGTGTTTCGAGTGTTTGCTGCTGGCCGAAAGGCAATGTTTTAGGCCCGTGAAGATTCCCTTGACCCCAAACGTATGCATCAGCGAGACGCAGAGGCTGACATTCTTCATTGAGAGAACTGTACCAATTGCGTGATTCGGTACCAAAAAAAATGGATATGCTGCGCTGGGAACTAGGCTCTGGAAAACCGGTTTCATCTAGACGAATTTGCACAGCATCTTGATATGACAACTTTGATGACAGTAGTAAGTGGACACACTTTTCTGAAAACCTCATGCATGCAATTATGTGGGGGTTTTGTGCGCTGCAGCTCTTACAATGGCTATGATATTAAAATTACATTAGCTCCTTATTCTCTTCTAGAAACAAACGGCACAATAAATCTCAAATTAGTATTGTTCACATCACGTTCTGAAAGCTTTGCTTCACTGACCTGGAAAATGAAAGATCAAGGTCGCCGTTAAGGAAGTTTATGAAAAATGTGAGTAGATTAGGTGTGAATTCAAATTCAAAGTGGGCTGGTCTCACTGTTTCAACACAGTGTACACAAAAACTGTACTGGATTTATGATCATATTTAATCTATTTTGGCTTCTCAGTTTTCATGTTTTCATCTCTTCTAACAAGTTATAATACACATTTCTTTTAAAATTCGACCTCATTTTATACGATGTGATACAAATTTCTTTTACTTGAGCTTATTTTACGAAGCAAACTTTCCTTGATTGTCGTATCTCAATTTTTAGCAAACCATTCCTTAGTCTTCCCAAACGTGTTTTTAAAGTTGGTGAATTGCACTCTATCATTCTTGTCGGCTGATTTATCGAAGTCATGGATTATGGAAACATTACAACACTCTAGCTAACACCAGAAAACTGATTGTGGAATTAATCAATTTCAGATTGGAAGGGACTTACGTGGCACACAACCATTAAGAAGAGTGATGGGGCCTGCAGATGCCTCCATGTTATCTTTAACAATTGGTCCCATTAACAACCGATGAGGGTGTTTAAGCGGGCTTTCACGTGCGCGGGTGCTTCTGCAAAGACGATAAAAATATTGGTAGGTCTTCAGTAACCCAAATTATGATGCACGTTTAATGCAGTTATCACCCTCGTATGACGTCAAAGAATTGAAGGTTGTTGACAACCCTGAACCGGCAAATTTTTGATACTTTGGACACATAAAATGGAAAATCCTGGATTCTGTCCGACTTGTTGAACACTGAAATTACTAGAGGACCAAAACATGAAATGTCGAAATGTCCAGCTTATTTGGAAAGTCAACACGAAATTTAGGAAGGAATTTCAATTTCTGCTTTGTGGTGTATTGAATTCTAACTCAATTGCCAAAAGCTTACATTCAGTCTATAGATAATGGGTTTCATTCCCAATGTTCTTTCGTGCATTTCACAAAGTACTTTTATTAGTTTCACAAATTGTGCCAATTCACAATGTCAGCAATGTTACATTACTACAAAAAACCCATTGACGTCAATCAGGGATTCAAAAATTGTAAACAGGTACAATCATACTATCCGCACTGTCATTTCACATTGGTATCAACTGGCATTGAGTCTGTTAATTAACTCTGAACATCCGCTGATTTCCACATGTGTTACTGGCACAACCGGCCAATGACGCATTCGTCCATTCATGAAACGTTACGTGGACAGGTTTCGGAAACTCGTTTTTCATTCAGAGCTTACTGCCTGCTCATCCGACAAAAACATCAGACGTTTACATTATGAACAACTGGTCTGAATGTCAGAAAAGGATAATTCAAAAACTAAGCGAGCTGTCACACGCACATGCATGTGAAGGAGATCGGAGGTTTTCTATTTGACCGTGCACGTGGAATGATTTCAGAAAAATCCACTCCCCATTCATTTTACCATGTTGACTTATGAGAGGACCAAAGTTTTTGTCTCTAAATTCTGCTTTTAAAATTTAGTACATCATTATTTTGATTTTTGGATTTTAGTTTTAACGTTCTCTTATTTGTTGTCCATTTGTTATAATATTAGAATAGCATTTTCCCAGTCTATTTTTTTGCTAAGTTTACCAAATGTAGCTTTTGTACAGAAAACTTCAGTTTTTCTGGAGTGAAGAAAGTACAATTTTGAAATTCAAGTGCAGTAATCTGAAGTAATTTTATGGTTATTATGTAACCCCAAACCCGCAGTTATGTTTCAATTTACTGCGATTAGGTGTTTTATAAAACTTTTATTTCAAAAATGAACTGTTGGCAATTATAGTTTTTCTACAGGATAATTTTTCATCCTTATTTAACATAATTTATTTTGGTCGATTGTCAAATCATGGTCAAACGAACCGACCTCCACAAGTCCCTCTAGCATGCAATCTCAAGTAATTTGGGAAACATTTCGTCACATTCAGGCCAGCTGGACGTTATGCAATCACCTTGAAACGATGATGTGGACCTCGCACTGAGAGCGCCCAAGGCCCCGTCCAGGTAAACGCCAAGACGAAAGCAATGAAACAATCAGCATAAAAGTGAAAATTTTCTATTTCATAACAGTTTTTACCCTTTGGGACCCGCTAGCTCAGCTGGATGGCCAGGACGCAGGACGATCGAAGTGCGTCACACGATACGAGCAACGAAAATCAGGCAAGTTTTCGGCCTTGACAGATTGACGGAGGGGTCAAGGACTCCTCGGCGTTTTTCAGCAGACGCTAGCAAGTAGCAACAGGGGAAATCTCGCGTCGCACGGGCGTGGGAAATCCCGCTGGGCTACTTTTCAACTTTTGGCAATCGTCCTGCGATAGTCGACAATCTGAGTCGAAGCCAAAATCGACCCCCCCAAGCCCTGCAGCTATGGGAATCCCAGTATTTCCTGAGCCAAATTGAACGTACCAGGGCAGCGAATGAAAGAGCGGTGCAACCACCTTTCGAATCACGATCGGCATCGTTTCTCGAATGGCCTTTGGCAAATTTGCGGAAATTTTGATCACGGAAAACCTATTTATTTCGAAGCATTTTTGGACGGCTTCGCTGGCTTTCGGCGTTTCAGACGCCGCTGTTGTGCCCAGTGGCTGCCCCACGGCGCTGCCGTCGCCAAAGGCGCGTAGGTTGAAATTTGTCACAAAAAATGTTCTGCAATTATGTCATCATGTAGGGGGGAGGGAAATCCATTATTGTGCACACAAAAATTATCGCAAATGCGCTTTTGAACGTGCTTTCACGTGAGTAAATCCGTCATTTATTTAATTTTTATTGTCACTACAATTTCGCTAAATTCGAATTTTAGTGCTGACAAGTGCTGACACGCAGACCTTGTGGTGACAAGGCCTACTACCAATTTAAGTCAGATTTTCGCTGGCTGGAGCGCCTCAACTTTTCAATTTTTTCGTTCTCAGCAGATGAAAAAAATGGCGGAGATGCGCGGAAGTGATATAGCCAAAGCTCTTCGAAATGTTACCGAAAAGATGAATATCTCCCTCACGAAAAGGTCGCCGGTGAGTTTATGGTTTATCTTTGACTCTCTGACCTCAAATGCGCTAACCTTGCCACGCTTGTCATTACCTGTTGCGAGCTGTACCCTTTTATATTCGGCGGGTCGTTATGGCGACCTTTGACCTGGTGCCCTGCAATCGTTTTCTGGCAACGAGCGAGTTTTGTAATGTTTCAAATTCCACCAAAAACCAATGCAACATTGAAAACTCTGCGATTGAGATAAGTAATTGCTGGTTGTCACTTGTTAGTTTTATTCTGTTCTCAAAATTATGCCCACTTTTGCGAAAAACAATTTGATAATTACTCAAAAACGACTTGTAACATGTAAATGGACATGTAATAGCCAACCCAGCAGTTTGAAATATACGGAAGTTTTCAAAAACCCTGTTGCTAGACTGCAGTGAATCGAAGTAATTAATTTCGAGATCCAGCTAGTAGATTTAAATATACTGCACAACTGCAGTTTCATGATCAATGTCACCACATTTACATGCAGGCTTTAAGCTGCTTTAGACCCGAAGTACTTAAGTAATTAATTTCGACACCCAGCTAGTGCATAACTGCTTTCGACCTGTTGCCCTCTGAAATCTGGGGGAAAAAGAACCTCGGGGTATGTTTCATAAATTCGACAGAGGTTCTGGCATCCCAGAAGGCATCAGGACATAATGCAGCTTATAATGTGTGCATGTAAACATAGTGTGTGATTTTTGTTCTATGAAACTCAGACATTCAGATTTCTGTACTTCACTGAGATAATTGCAGTTCTTCTACACAATTTTTCATTCTGAGAATGGCCTGAGGAACAAGCAATATGTGAATGTCCTAAATGCAGCAGCTAAAATTATTTAAGATCATGCAGGATTTGATTACGAAAAGAGGATTTAACCTACCGTATTTGACAAAAAAGGTCGAAAAAATCGTGGTAAACCGATCAGTCACAACGTCTTTCTTAGTCAGATCTTCAGACTGCACGCAACGCCGCTTGCCTCGAGAAGTAAGCGAGGCATGCTTTCTGAGGAATGTATCTTCTCGTTTTGATGATAGAGCACTGCTTCGTAACGACATCTCAGCTGGAGCACTAGGCTGCATTGAAAGAAACAGAGAAGTTTTTTATTAGTTTTGACAAGTCATTCGATCGCCAGAGGGCAGAAGCGCCTCTTCAGCATCGTTATTATGCTGTGCTGTATGCCAGGGCCAGTCTGTTTTATTGCTAATGGTCAGTTTTATTAATTTCCAAATAGTCCATTAAAATTTCCACACGCATCAAGAACGTTTGCACACAACTTCATGAACTCCATTAAATTTCAAAGTTAGCTTCCCAATTCTGTAATTCTTTATCCTTGCGATCTCTTGAAATGACTCCCTTATATAAACGCCATCTTGATTCCCTAGCAACGTGTTTTGCCATAGAAACATTCATCAAATATTTTGAAACCAGTTTCTCCTAATTTCCATTCTCTTCCCAAGTAGGCGAAATTTATTTTCTTGGTTCTGAAGATATTTGCGCACGTTGTAAAAACGAATTTTAATATTCGTCAAAACGAAGCTGTCTTCAAATACTTTTGTAAAATATTTTTCTCAAGAATAAATGATTATGTAAAAATAATGCAATTTTTCAACAAAAAAATTCAAAAAAAAAGATGTCCTCCACATTTAGGTTCCATATAAATTTTGAATGTTGCCGCAGAGTGAAGAGTTCAAGGCAGATTTACGTAAGAACCGTCCAAATTGCCAAAATGTGGAAATTTGGAAAATAAGTTCACTACCCTAATTTCCCCAATTTTTTCCATAAGACATATTCTTTAAAAAAAATTTGGCAATGAATTTTGGGTAGCCTAGCATGAGTGTCGCCATTGGTAGACAAACGAAGTTTGGAATCGTCTAACAACTTATCGTAAGTAGATTTATCTGAGTTTCTGTTACCAAATTGGAAATGCGCCACAACATCCTACACCCTCTCAAATCTCATCACAATTTATCCGTTTTCATGCCACATTTCTGGTGTCTTTAGTGATGTGATGCAGCTATTTGGTAAATGTCAAAATATCAAAGTGGGTTTACCTTGCCTGCGATTTACCGATGGCCGCCCTCCAAAGTTCTGTCTTCTCGGCTTCGGGGAACACTAAGACAAGTCTGCACTCTTTGGTGACCCCGGTGACCTATGGCGTGATCATCTAACGCCTCCCATTATCAAGTGGATCGCTCAAGCGCTCGTGCTGAGGATGCTGATAATTAAAGTTTCTCGAATGAATGCCGCATGGCTGCCACCTCTGGTTTTGATTTCCGGCCTTCCAGAAGTCTTACACTAGAAGCCACATAAGGTCTCATTCGACTCAAAAACAACCTCATTTTCTTTCATATCATTTAGTTGGCATACCTCGGTGCACCAGCCTCATGCAGTAATTGTTTGCCTAAATTGTGCCGCATACCGCAGTGGTAAAATTCTCTGCTGATGGTCCAGCTTTAGCAATAATTCTTTCAGCTGGGAGTTGATGTTTTTGTATAAAGGCGAATTTTTCAACCACACGTTTCATTTCAGAAATGAAAATTTTCAATGAGTGCTACGCTAAATTTTTTTTGACCTGGCACAAGCTTTGAAAATATTTTAACGCAACGTTTGACTTACAAAACTTCTTTATTTGCGAATCTGATCCTCTACATTGAGTTATGAGGATCATAAAATGGCATTTGCGACCTTTTCATGGCAACTAATACCCATATTTGCTAAGAATAAAGCACTATGTACTAGTGATCTATATACTATTAAAAAGCATTGGTTTTTTGTATTCAGAGATAAGAAACTGGCACGTGGTAATCACGTGGACTCAGTAAAAATAACTACTTCTCCTGTATTATATTCAACTACTTGTCCGATACTAGTTTGTATTCTTCCTTGTGTTGTAAGGCATGATCAGCGTTCAAGCCTAATTAGTTACATAAGTGGCTTTCCTGATTTACGGCCAGTTTTTGATGATGTCACGGCGTCACAACGTGGCCTCCTACACGTGACATAAATATTACTTTTGGAAAAAGAATGCAAATTATCGCATTGTTTCCCTTTTTCTGCAGGCCTTTGGTAGCATCGCTCCACGGCTGGTTGTCGTCAGCAAAACCAAGCCCAAGGAAGCCATCATCGAAGCTTACAACTGTGGCCAGCGGCATTTTGGAGAAAATTATGTTAGTATGCTAAACGACCATACGCCAAAGCAAACTTTTGAAGTTTGAAACCTAAATAAGGGCAAATGCTAGGACATCTTAAATGGGGGAGAAAAATCGACTTGGAAAATAAGTGACTTTCATGGCTTTCGAGTTTTGAATGTTTTTCGTGATTAACAACTAATGAGATGTACGAAATTAGGTACAGGAGCTGCTTCAGAAAGGCAACGACCCCGAAGTACGTAAAAACCATACCGTCCCAACTCCCAACGAAGAGACCACTCGATAACGAAATTAATTGCAGAAAATAATTGCTAGATTCTGGAGAAGTGCAAAGACATCAAATGGCACTTTATTGGGCACTTG
Organism: Kryphioiulus occultus; assembly: GCA_034687865.1. Classification (NCBI taxonomy): domain Eukaryota; kingdom Metazoa; phylum Arthropoda; class Diplopoda; order Julida; family Julidae; genus Kryphioiulus; species Kryphioiulus occultus. Next base: position 30,225 of record JAQGAF010000219.1, read on the forward strand.
CAGAGCAATAAAGCTAACAAAATTGCAGGTAAGTTCTATGCACAAGCAAAACTTATTTTACTTTGAAAACTGCAACCATAAGAAAAACTTGCAAAAGAGACTGAAATCAATCATCACTGCATGCAGTGGTTATGAATTTTGAAAAAAAACTCATCAGTTTAGTAAATTCAGCAAGGATGAAGTTGGCCGTATCAAAGTCATCAATTTTGTGGATCAAAACGAAAAATTGTGTTTTGAGAAAGATTTTGAATTCAATCCCTTGTCATTTGATCAACCTTGCATTAAATCAAAATGCTGCCAGACTCCATTTCAGCGAGTTTGATTAGAAGGAGTCTTGTTTTTCAGCTCTGCCAAACCTGTACATGGTGGAAACAGTGGATTCTGACAAGTTGGCCACCACACTGAATACTGCAGTCACTAAGCTGAATAGGTCGGAGGCGTTAAGGGTCATGGTGCAGGTCAACAGCAGTGGTGAAGACAGTAAGAATTCAAATTTCGTTAAGATTTCCCAACCCTACCAATCCTTTATTTTGATCGATTCCATCCACTAAACTGTTTGGCAGGTAAAAGTGGGCTAGAAGCAGATGCTGTGACCGAGGTTGTCAAGCACATTCGTGCCAACTGCACACTTTTGAATTTCGTTGGCCTGATGACCATCGGGGCTTTCGACCACGATGTCAGCAAAGGGCCTAATCCTGACTTCTTGGTAATCACATTGACTTAATAGTTTAATGTACATCAGGGCACGAAAACAATCGACCCCACACAAATAGTCCCAAAAGTTATTGTATTCAAAGATTTTATAAACTCCAAAGTTTCATTTTCAGATTAGTATAGTTGTTTGAGAAAATCTGTTCCATTGTACTTTGAAAATGTTCAATAATTTGTAAAAAGATTTTTTTTGGTCATCTGTATCTGTCAGGTAAAAAACATTTCTATTCCAGTTGTTGCGCAAGAGCCGAGAAAAGCTTTGTCAGGAACTGAATCTCGACTCGAACGTTATTGAACTGAGCATGGGAATGTCTGCCGATTACGAACACGCGGTAAGGCAACGTCTTTCTACTGCATGTCCTGCACAACAATCATTACTTGAGCAGCTTGTTGCATTCCAGATTGAGGAAGGAAGCACCAACGTGAGGGTCGGCTCCACCATCTTTGGAAGCCGGTCATATCCAGCGTGAGGGAAACTCTGTTCACGGAAACTTTCTTAAAAACCTTTTATTTCGTCTTTATGTACATGTACAGTGTAAACTCGTGATTTCAAAACTGCTATAAACTGCGTGTGTCAGTAAAATAGACCCACCTAGATCGTCGTCCCAATGAGACACTAAAAATAATGTTGAGGGTTACCAGCACTTACCCAGTGGCCCAACGTCCTCTGCATTCTCAACTTATTTTCAAGAAATCTGGTTTGATTTGCAAGGGCACGTCTAAAACTAGAAACAGTCCCAATGATGCAAAAATGGCTCAGAACGCGCGTTTGGCCGATGGTGCAATGTCGATCCCATGCGTTTACCAAAACGTCCATAAGTGTTGCGCGAGTGCATTGCTTCCATGCAACAAATGTGTACCAAGAAAGGAAATGTTCATTGAAGCTGACAATCGAAACTGGCTTTAATGGACGTTTTCCATCGTTTTTGCTTACAAGAACCCACTCCCCAAGTTTGCCGTGTAAATTTTGAGGACATGCCTAAGCGCACTGTACCAATTCTGTACCAATGCCAGTTCTAACGCATGGGAATCGATCATTGCAAAACTGAATTATGTCCATACAAACCTTTTTGTACTTTTTGAGGTGGGGCACCTACGGCCAAATCGCTTTCCAATGAAATGAATGACAGGCAGCTCTGCGGTCCAGTTGGGGGTTCGTACGTCGGGTCCTTGTCTGCTGACAGTCTAAACGAACCAGATTCACACGTTTACAAGTCACATGCCTGTAACATTGAAGTAAGGCAAGTTTTCTCACCTTGGGTTCAAAGCTGCGGAGGATGCTTCTCGGCCTCGTTTCGGGCCCTTGGCTGCTCTCTGCTGGTGCTTTAAGGGGCACTTGTTGGCCTTGTCGCATTTTCCCGTCTGCTCGAACTGTGGGCACACGCTGACGTGCCAATTCTTGCACTGTGAAATAGCGTAAGTTGTCACCCGATTCAAGACTGGTAAAAAAAAAGGAAAAATCAAGTTTGGGCCCCACCTTTTCGCCCAATGGGCAGTAGCCCTTCGCAAAATCCAAGCAGACGTCCGCGTTGGGGTTAACGTTCACGTGTCTGTAGTTGCAGGAGTCACTGTTGCAGCGGCCATGAAGGAAGAATGTACAGACCGGCATCTTGGAGCGGCACACAGTGTGCGAAAATGGGCACCTTTCGACTGTGCACTCGCCTCTTAGAAACCTGTCCAGAAAAGAGATCGTGATCCGTGAAAAGCCTCGTGGAAATCGTCAGTACACGCACATGGGTGTCCAGCTGGCAAACCAACCTCTTGCAAATAGCGATTTTCTCGGGGTCGTGGATGTACGGGCAGAGGCCCTTTTCCTTGTTGTTGCACTTGCCGAACTTGTTGTAAAATAAGCAGTACTGCTGTGCCTTGCCTTTTGAAGCCCTCAGCCGGAAGATACTGCGATTGACAACACGGCTGGAAAAGAAGGTAGTTTTTTTTGGCAGCTCAAATCTATCTCGAAATCGTTTTTGGCAGAAATTGACATACTTTGCCAAGCTCCTCAGCTGGTTGGTGTTGGACCGTACCAGCACACCTGGTCTTGTCTGGATGTACGTCTCGCCGCCAATATCTATTCTCTTCAGATCTTTCGGCTTGTTTGCTAAATTATGCAATTTGTCATTGTTTTATACAATATTTCTGCAAAGGTAGTTATAACATTATTTTGGAAAAATGAGGTGGCCAAATAGACCAAGCTTTTACCATTTACTGGTGTTAGATTGGCTCGCTGCGGTTGTTGTTCCGTCGTAGATAAACGCTGCAACACCCTGCGGTTTGCATCCATGGAAAACCGTACTCCTCTCACATTAACTATCTGCGGATTGGTGGGACGTCGCTGTCCAGGGCCACGCGCTGTATCATTCGCAGTTCTCGAAAGCTTGGTTTTGGATGACTTGTACGTTATGCCACCGATTACTACCAGATCAGACTTTCCCCCAAGTTGAACATGTGTGAAATGGCTTCCAGACCCAAATGATGACTTGGCAGTAAGTGCCCTGGGCGATGCTGTTCGACTCGATGGCAGATACTTGACCGAATATTTGTTCACACGTCTGACCAACCTGGGCGAAATTCTCATGCTGGTTTTGGAGAGGCGATACCGCGATCTGATAAAATTCTGGCCAGATGGAGATCTCCTTGGCACCTGGGATCCACCTACTGACCAGGAATATTTGGAAGCATGTGCTTGTCGCCTCACTAGTGATTTAGCAGGCTGAACAGAAGTTGCTGTCGTCTTGGAAGAATTTTTCTTGGGAGTGGCTACCAGCTTGTATTTGGATGAAGCCCTTGCCACTGGACATGTACTGCCAGATGGGGGAGTCCTACTGCTGCCTGGGAGCCTCATGGTGGAATCTGGCCTTACATACTTGTATTTAAGCTGAGGTACGCGAAGGGCTCTGCGAAATTGTGCAGCCATAGATGATTTTTGGGTCGAAAATTGAGTCCTTGGCTTCTTGGGTATCTTGGAAGCCTCCGTTTTGTGAAGCTGAACGCCACAACCCATCCTAGACACACTTTTTGGGGTTGGTTTCGTCGGGGGAATTTTGGTTAGGGCTACTTTGCAAGTAACAGTGTCTCGGACAGCAGTTACTTGAGACAGGGATGGTTTTTCCTGTACAGTTTTCAGAGCCGATGTTGTCTTGGGCTTCTCGGTGGAAGCTAGCTTGTTGGTAATGGTGGATCGAGTGGATTCTGCTTGCAACTGCAAATAATTTTTCCGTAAAATATTGATGGCTGGTTGGGCCCTCTTGTTGATGCCAAAGTTATTTGAAACGGTGGTTTGGACAGATGTATTTGGCAAACATTCCTTGGAAGTAAATGGACCAGGTCTGGCAAAGGTCGTAGGTGTATTCTTTACAGCTAAACTTTGACTGCGGACTTGAAATTTGTTAACAATTCTGGAAGTCTGACTAGGATTTGGGGAGATATGACTAGTTCGTAGCTGGTGTCCCATGACAGAAATATTTTGTTTTGGAAATGAATGATAAGTTGGACCATTCACGACCATTTGGGAACCTGAACCCTGATAGCTGGGCCTAGGCCTCGTGGTCCTGTTTAACGCGTAGACAGAAGAGCCTTTGGGCAAAGGATGGTTTTTGGCATACACATTGCTATTTCGAGGAAACTGGGTCGAATTTATTCTAGAACGATGATGAGCAGGATTGTAGGGAACCATATGAGGGGCAGCTGTTTCAACTGTGCGGCTCTTATACGAATCGATTAGTCCTTTTAAAAAATAAAACAGGATTCAGGGATATCCACACATGAAATAGTTCGTTATTTAAATGGAATTTTGGAATCTTACGTTTCAAATTCACGTATTCTTGCAGCAAAGATTGATCCTCCCTGTTGGTCGCCATTTTTAAATGAAGTTGTGCTATTTTTAGATTATGAATCACGCAGTGTGGTCAGCATTAAGATCCTGCAATTCCCTAAACCTGTGACTGCGCTAAATGGCTAGCTTTGTTTTCGTTAGTAGTAAATTTCATAGTTCTGTTTGCGACACAATTGTATATATATTATATTCTTGCTTCCCTGTCTTTTTAGCTTTAAAAGACACTGAATTTAGTAAAGTGAAACGGCTGCATATGGTGAAATGGGGATTTGACTCCTACATTATTCGGCAGCATTGGAAGCGGATCGAGCAGTGGTTTTGTGACATGCTAATTTTTTGAGCTTGTATATAACTTTGTTATAATCTAACGTCTTTGCTATTTCATAATGACAACCGATATACATGATAGCAGAGTTCTAATTATTGCTCAGGAAATCGTGAAACATGAATTGCTTGTGAAGGCCCTTGTTCAGGTACGTAAAAGCGCTATGATAACAGTGGTTTCAACTTTCCATGTACCAAACTGACCGAAAGTCAAAATTTGCTAATTTTTCTTTAGGATATCCGAGAAACTGTTATCGATGAACAAGGCTTGGAAAGCATACATTTGGATGTACAAAAGGCAGTCCACCGAATCAAAGGCGGCATCGAGGTGAGCAGAACTCTAAACCATATTGGCCTTATAATGTTACATATGTATCCTGCTAAACGTTATTTCTAAAGTGTTACAAATGTCTGAAAATATGGCTTTTTCTATTCTATTCCAATACAGGAGCTGGAGAAACTTGCTAAAGAGCAAGAACGTGAAAAAGACAAGGAGGAAATTCTTTCAGATATTAAAAACCACAAGCAACAGTTGGCCAGGTACTGCACCAACTATCCTTGCAATTAACAGTCATCTTGCTCGATATTCCAAGCGTCGATTGAATCTATAGATTTCATTTGTTTCCAGCTTGCAATCTGCTGTTAGGCAGGCAAATCTCGCTGCCCAGTTGTTGTTGGAGAAAGGAGCCAGAAATGCCCTGCTCGAAGATTCCCCTGGCAGCAGCACTAGGCAAAGGCAAGGAACGTTTTGTTTTAATCTTTATAGTAAATAATACGTTTGTGCTAAAAGTGTTTGAATGATCTTTTATGTAGAGTGAAAAAAGATAAGGAGGCTGTAACGAAATTGTCGTCAGATGTTACAAATAATTTGCTGTCCATTAGCCGAGCTTTGGCAGGACAAGTGCAGCAAAGTGAGGAATCACTACAGGCTCTAGGTATGCAACTAATTCATTTTAGGGTACAAGTAAGAAAAATTGGGGCAGATTTGCAAAGTTTGACTTTTTTATTCAAAACCAGGAAGTTGACGTTCGGTGTGAAATGTTGTCATTTTTAAAATTTAAAATGGTTATACTCTTCAATATTAAGCAATTTTTAGGTGGTTCTAGTGGATTTTTTAATGCTCTTCTCTCAGAATTTGTTCATTTGACGAATTTTCTCCATTTCACTATTTCCGACTTGAATTATAGTGAATTCTTCGCAGAAGGTGACAGACACCCAGGAAGAGTTAAAGAGTATGGGAAGCTTTATTCACCAATCCAAAAAGCTCTTGTCGAAATACAATCGTCGCGAAGTGACAGATAAAGTCCTAATTTTCTTTGCGCTGGCATTTTTCTTCGCATGTGTCCTGTACATCATGAAACGAAGGATATTTTGAGTTATTTGGCCATCATCTGGTAAAAATAATTTATTCTGCCTTCAAAGGCAATGAGGCGAAAGTCAGCTGTGTTTTCTCAGCAAGATTGCTTTATTCAACGATTTAATTTCGTTCAATCGAATGCTGAAGGCTGATGCTTTCATGATTGAATTTTGAATACTGAACATCTTCCGCTAAAAAAATTCTCCAAGTTATGATATATGGCAATGGCTTTTTATCCATGGCACAAAGTGTAATTAAAAGATGCGAATTGTAACAAATTGTGATTTCACAAAATTATCCGTTTTAATTTTGCTTTTTGAAGGAAAAAACAACCAGGAAATTGCATGTGAGGATTATTGAAATTTGTTTTGAAATTGAAATATCAGTGGTACCCGACAACATGAGGATTAAGCTCGCTAGTATCACACATTCTAACTTTTTAAAAATAAAGTATAATTTCATTACCATTTCAATACATTTGTCGATAATAACAATGGCCGCAATTAAATACCGTCCTATAAACAAGCTAATCATAATAAATTTCTTGAAATTCGATTCTGTTTTACAGAACGTTACGTACGGACGCGTTGAGTGGCCACACTGGCAAACCATTAGCATGAAGGGGAAAATGTTCTCGGATGCTGTCCATTCTCGAAATTAACTCTTTATTTATTAATACCTGGCATGGACCTCATTTTCCGACGATGACAATAACGGTGAATTATAGAAGCTGAACAGCGCTGCGAAACTCACTCCGATTTCACTGTGGCCGTACTCTGAACAGATCAAAATGGCGATTTGAAATCGAACGACGCTAGGCCTAACTTTGAAATTCGTTCAAATTGCGGAAACCCAAGATTAACGAGCTGCTGATCAATGTGAGCGTCGAGCATAGCGGATGCAAACAATTGGTAAGCTTGTGTCTTTCGTCTATAATTTTTCAAGCAGGCTTTGTCATTGCGCCGCATGATGAAGGTGATTTCGTTCTGATGACTTCCATTTATTGGGAGATATTCTTATGGGGCACTTTTCATTTTCGAAGATATACCCAAAATTCCCTACTCAGATCTAGCTGTTTACTGGATTTGAGTCTTGCTCATAAATTGTGGCCCAAAATCCATATTTCAAAAGCTTTACAGTGCTGACCTTTGGAAGAGCCAGCTCTGCATGAGGCAGGTGCCCCGCCTCTGTGGACGAACTCTGCCCTCAGCTGATTTGATATACTCCGCTCCGGTAATTCATCGATTTACCGTAGTACATTTTCAACTGTAAGGTAAGAATACCAGTGGGATTGTTATTGACGACTGATACAACCCATCGTGAAGTCACATCGGCGTTATGATGACATGCTTATGACCTTGAAAACAGGTAGACCCTACTCTTTATAATCGAAGGCTTATGTTTGGTTTACTATCATTCCAAAAGTCAACCAATATAACCATGGTAACCAAGCAATGGTGACAACGTCACTGTTTGTATGGCTGCTAATGTGTAAGGACCATTCAGAAATTGCTTCCACAAGACTATTAGTGATCAAAGGACAACCATCTCATACAAAGTCGACTTTTGTAAACGGCAATTTTCTCACCACGTGAAAACTGTGATAGCCAAGAGTTTTGAACCATACCACTTTGGCTCGTGTAGACGTGGTGTACGTGCTGCTATCACAACATCCAAGATTCTAAGAATTTCACATGACAGTGACATCGACTGAATCTCAAAAGCATTGTCGATTTTTATTCATGCTGCATGGGCTTAGTGGCACAGTGTAAACATGTCATATAGACTATGTCTTTTGACTTTATAATTGACTGTTGCTATCATCAAGTCTTGGTCCCTACTATCCTTACTCTGGCACTGCTGATAATGGCTTTACTGCTCTGCTGATAACAAATAATCATTTGTAGCATTATGGAAATTACCTTATGTTTTCCTGTCGTTTTGTTCGCTAAATATTCCGAAAAAATGTACTAATCGGAGAATTTTGCTAGATATTAGGCCTACTGATTTACTGATTCAGCTACATGTATGCAGGCAGAAAACGTAGATAGATCCACATGTACATACATGTTAGAATATCATGGGGTTAGTGGTTCCATTCAATACGCTTCGTGTGTGGTTTGAAATGGTTAGGCTACTCGTTCGGAATTTCACATTCATTCCCAATATTTCTGGTAGGACGATGTCTTTCGATATGTTGGACCCATCCAAATTAGAAACGCTCCCGTGTCATTTTTCATAGCTTAGTGATATTTTCATCAGTAACGCGACAATAGTCCAATAGGCACGTCAATAAGTAGCCTAACGGCAAATGAGATCCTTTGTAATTTTTTTTTTTTTTTTGCGGAAAAAATAATCATGTATTAACGGCTCTTATGCAAAAATTTCTTTCATAAGTTACGCAAAAAAAGGGGGAAAAACTGGTATTTGCCAGTTATGCTGATTTCAGCATCCTGGTACGTATATCTGACATCAACACGAATGGCTTTCCCAACTTCCTTAGCTGGCCTTCGTACAAATTTTGCCCTCTGTTTCGCTTTCATTTCCACCAGTCCAGTGGATTTAAAGGTCAGATGGCCATGAAATATTGCCCTATCTTCATTGGACACCTGCCTACCACGTCTAATATAAGTTTTGCTCCTACTCAACATCATTGAGCCCAATTGTTTGGCTAGGCAAGCACCATTATCGGAACGTAATTGCTTTTTTATTCTCTCTGACAATAGCAGCACTACCTGACCTGGTAGGTCTTCTACGCTGCTCAGAAGCCACGCAATTTCTGCAGGGCAGAGAGCCTGTAGCGGCTACCCTGGATGAGATATGCTATTAAACACACGTGAATGCCACATGCGATCTCGGCTGCCTGACATCTTGATGCAGTCCTATCAAATGCTAAAGCCAGCTTGTAGTGCTTGGTGATTAAGGTGGCCTTGGATGCCATTTGATGCTATCGTGTGTCGTTTCCTCGCAAGCTTTAGCTGCGAAATGGAATTGTGACACATGGCAGAATTGCCTAAGCAGGCCAAACCCAGGTTTGACATTTGCCATATGTAGAGAAAGTTCGTCGGCTGCAGAAGCTTTTAGTCTTCTTACGGGGTGAGGAATTGGGAGGTCGACTGAGGAGAGGTTGTGTTTTATTTATGAGCAGGCTTTCGGACTTATTGTGAGTCGTGTAAGGAAAATGGTTACATGCATGGTCATTTCATTGTGGTAATCAGCAAATTTACATGCAAGGCCGTTGTGAATTGACAGCTTGCAATGACTGAAGGATTAAAAAGTATGGTACAATGGCTAACATTCCAGTTCTCTCCAAGTGTGTATGTAATGCCATGAGAACCATGCAGGGAATGAGCTGGCCAGCATTTTAAATTTGAACAATTTCATGTTATTCCTACATTTTCTGGGCGTTTCCGAAGAGACTGTTGATTTCTTTGGGTTGAGCCAAGAACTCGGGTCGAATTATTTGCCGTTTAGTAAATTTGCAAACCAATCGCTGTCAGCATTAACCATTTCCTTACATTCCAGATTGAGCCGATAACACTATCTCGCCACTTAGGAAAACACGGGGGTGAACAAGCGCGCAGTCAGCCATTCCAAAGTCCAGATCTTGACGATGTTTTCTGCTCGTCATCGAGATTCTGTTAGGTGACATTGCGTGGAAGTCTAGCCCATACTCATTTTCCCCTCGTTTTTTTCTTGCACCCAAATTTAGATGTAGAAAGTGGCTGAGCTTCCCCTTGGGCCGTCGTCCGAAGGAACTTTCCTGCTCGGCATGACAGACGGCAGCTCCAAGCGGAACGACGCCAAAATCTGTGGCGTGTGCGGTGATAAGGCTCTCGGCTACAACTTCAACGCGGTGACTTGCGAGTCGTGCAAGGCCTTCTTCAGACGCAATGCACTCAAGAAAAAGGTAATTTGCAGAATGACTTATTAGAGTTCAAAAGGTTTGCTCATTTGGTGGTCTGCTTGGTTTTAGATTTCCCATTAACAACTTCGTTCCGTTTTTTGTGTCCACAGGAGTTTAAGTGCCCGTTTAACGACAGTTGCAAGGTGGACGTGGTGACGCGGCGCTTCTGCCAGAAATGTCGGCTGAAAAAGTGCGTCACGATCGGCATGAAGAAGGAGTGGATCATGACGGAGGAGGAGAAGAAAATCAAGAAGCAGAAGATCGAGGAGAACCGGCAGAAGCGGCACGGCGATGGCCCCTGCCCCAGCCCAATCCTGCACTCTGCTTCCTCTTCCATCTGCTCCCCCATGTCATCCGATGACCTGGGCAAGCTCTCACCGCCCTCACCCTCGAGCCTGATCCGGAGACCGCTGCTCAGCCTGGATGGCGAAGAGTCGATGGAGGTCAACATACTGACCCCGCTTTCTGAGGGGCGCTCAGAGTACGATGGGGGTAGCCCTACCCAGCCCCCCAGAAGGAATGCCTCCCCCGCTGCCGGATCCCCCTGCAGCTTGCGAAGCGAGAGCGTGTGTTCGTCCAGCAACAGCGCTGGCTCCGACATCAAGCCACCCCTACACCTGCTTTCACCCTCGCCATCGGCCTCCACGGCCTCACCCTCCATTTCACCGCACTCCGACACCGTGTCTTCGGCCATCAAGTCCGAGTTTGTCAACGGCGAGGTCATTCAGCTGACTGACGAGCAGCTGTCCAAGCTGACCGAGCTAAACATTGCTGAGAAGGCCATGCAGTCGCCGCTGATGGACGACGACCGCATTCAACCCAGTGCTGACTCGTCGCTGATCAACGTGATCAACCTGACGGACATCGCCATCAGGAGGCTCATCAAGATGTCCAAGAAGATCTCGGGCTTCAAAAACCTGTGCGAGGGCGACCAGATAGCGCTGCTCAAGGGCGGCTGCACAGAGCTGATGATTCTGCGCTCGGTGATGACGTACAACCCGGAGAACCAGTGCTGGCAGGGGCCACAGGGCCCCATGGTGATGAAGATCAAGATGGACGTGCTGCGCGAGGCCAAGGGCAACGTGTACGAGGAGCACAAGCGCTTCATTCAGTCGTTCGAGCGCAACTGGAGAGCCGACGAGAACATCATGCTCATCTTGGGCGCCATCACTCTGTTCTCACCCACGCGCCTCAACTTGGTGAACCGGGATGTGATCCAGGTGGAGCAGGACTCGTACTACGCCCTGCTCAAGCACTACCTCAGGTCCATCTACTCGGAGTGCGAGGCGCAGCAGGCCTTCACGGAACTGGCGAAGAGGATCGAGCAGCTGCACATCCTGAACGAGAACCACGTACGGGTTTTTCTCGACCTGGACCCCAAAGACGTTGAGCCCCTGCTGATTGAGATCTTCGACCTGAAGCACCACTGAACTGCCCTGTGGCGAGGGACGGTCTGGGATGCGTATACGCTCAACTCCCCCGTGGCTTTTTGTGTTGTTTACGCATGCTTTGCATGGTTGTGGCCGCAGCGCTCAGCCCTAAATTGTCGCTTGGCCTTAATTGCCAGCTGATTAAGGTTACCACGACAGGAGGCCTTCGGTGTCTACTTACTGGTGGCAACAGTTAAATCTTGCGCTAAAGGAAACTGTGATCGTATTCCAAATGGTTATCCAATATTCCTCCTTGTAATTGGTAGTTTTTTGGTACCCTACATATTACATATTTGTAATACTGTCAGTTTCAACAAATACAGACAATAATATTGACAGTGAAGGGTCGGCATAGGGGATGAGACATTTTAATATACACCCTGCTCAGAGATTGGAGCTATGGCTGGGAATCGTTCAATTTTCATAAAAAATTACCTGGTGCAGCTTCAGGTATAAAAACGTTATTTTTTGTGTGAAGAAGCCAAATGAAATTATAAAATGTGAATGTATGGGCAAGCCCTAGTCAATTCAGTTCAACTCTGCTCCCTACTGTCGGCTAAAAAATGCAGTGTGGTAAGGGGCGAACCACTTTTTAATATTGTTTTATCTCAGAGTAATCATGCTTTGCAAGTTTTGGCTTGGTGTCAAATTTTGGATTATAAGAGATATTGAAGTTTCCATTTTAACTTAACAATTGTGATGCAGCTACAGATGTTTGGCAAGAAATCATTTCTCTTTAAGGAAAATACATGTAAGCAAGCCCCATATATTACGTCAGTACAGCAGTTTCACGAATCAGTAAATGTAAAGCAAACTTAGTATATGTATAATCATGTATAATAGTTCCTTCTGGATTATTGTTTTTTTTGTGATCAATGTTCAATTTTAAACTTGTTATACACATTTGATACCGTTGGAACCTAATTACTTTTTTGCGTGACATCAGGAAGTAGTTTTGACATTATATCTCTATCAATTGCCCAATTACAAGTAATTATCGTTGAAAGGCAAATTTTAATTGAGGCATGTGCAGATCCCGAAAACATGTGGCAAAATCATAAAATGTTGTAACAGCTTCACCGGCTTCTCATTCATAAGTTTGATTTTTAATACTTAAATTAATTTACGTTATACCTTAAATTCGCACGAAAATCCATGCTTGTAATTGTATATCGATCCAATTTTTATTTGCAATCGAGCATACCATTTGCGTTTCTTGTATCCAGTTTTAATTTTTCACATGTGCTAGAACTCTTGGCATAAAGAGCGCTGCGGCCTCATGAGCTGACCCCAAAACGCGTTCAGACATGTCCTATTTTACAGCACTGTCGCCCAAAATCCGAACCAGACGCCCAAGCATTTGCTTTTCGTTCTTCTTCCATCTAGCTGTTGCCATTGCTGTCGTCGTCACTGGTTCCATTGCGCCTCACTCAGGTTGTTCGTCGTCTCGTCGTCACATTCGGAGTACTACTTAAGTAAGCAGAACTGGGCAAGAGCTGCTTGTGTGCCAAAGGCTGGAATGGCGATTTCCAAAAATGTTTCAGATGTCGGAAATGCTCGCTAGTGCGCGATGCCATAATTCACTTAGAAGAAATGAGAAGATACTAATTGCGCTTGTTTTTGAGTCGCTTAAAAGGTGTAACCTGTGATTTTTGGAGCAGATATGTTATGTGCTACTAGAATGGTCAAGGTGGCTTCATGTCACATTGTCACGCCTTGAACTTGCATTCCGATATTCAGACGGTTCACTCGATTGGCTCGTTGCTTTTGACTGGTGATCATACTAAGCAATGTTGCAACTACCACACTTTGGCATTCCTTGGGTCACATGTTGCATGGGTGTCTACTGGATTTCATAATGAATTTCCTACTGGATTTTATCAGAGCACCCCATTTCAAACAAGGTATTTGATTGAAGAACAATTTTGTTTAAACTGTAATGAGTAATAAGGAGAATGTCTATTTTTAATGTATACATTACTGGTTTTCATATTTTACCTAACTTTCCATAATGCTATTTTTTTGTCTTTATAATGACTAGACACTGTGTGCCACCTTTGTTGCTTTAAGCAACGAGCCAAGAAAGTCTAAGGAACTGAATATCCGAATAAGTGTCTTTGAACACGTGCTTACGAAATATCAGGATTGCATAACATGGATTTTCCCATTGGGAAGTTCAGTCAGAAAGCATAGCAATGCCTCGCTCACTCAACCAATCTATCTCTATCAGTTTTCCCAGTAAACCACTTGTATTGTTCGAGATCAGTACACGCGGCATGCTTTCTTAGGCGTTCAGAAAGAATTACATTAGTCATTCTAAGAATTGTATTTCAAGCATTTGCTCAGCACTGATGATGAACTGCTAATGGTGTACCCACCGACTATTGAAATTGTAAATGAGCCCAGCCCCTATGTCGTGCGTAACTCGCAAAATGTACAAAACGTATTTTGAGAAATCGGGAATATTTTTCAATGTTTGTAAATTATGGCTCGTCACGTCGCAGCGCTCAACGCGGGGCTTCTTTGCCCTGCTGAGTAAAGTTTGTTTCGTTTCAAAACTGCTTCACATTTGTGTTTAACCGGAATCTTTCTTTCTAGAGAAAAAACAATCGGCTCCAATACTCAGAAAAGGCCACTGATTTCGTTTTTATTTCTTAGAGCTTTTTTCCAAGCCACGTGTTCTAAAAGCGTTCATAAAACTTGGCAGTTCGGAAAATCCTAGAGAAATTTTCTCAGAATTGGAGTTCCAGGAATGGGTGCCTAGGCTCATTGAACAAACAGAAACGTGACGCATATTGGGAGTGCGTGAATGGTAAAATTTCGATTATACTTATTTTAAAAATAATTATTTTATCGGTGAATTTTTCCTCCTATTGGGGATAACAACCAAAGCAGGGGAAATGCATGTATTCAGTTTTGGCAGAACCGAGTTTTGGCTTAAAAGAGTTTTCAACTTGAGCATACGATGATGTCACTTTTCATTTGACAGCACGTTTTTAAAATTTCTCGATTTAAAAAAAATGCGCAGTACGAAGTCAACAGGTAATGTACTTTCCTTGGCATTCAAATTTGAATCCTTCAATGTTTTTGTTCAAAAAACTCAAAAGTTGTTATCAGAAATCACTTTATGACTAATTGAGCAAGAAGTTTCTAAGTACAAGACGAATCCAAAAATATTCAAAACTGGTGTCGTTTCGACACCACAAATGCGAGTTGCTGGAAAATTCGTGGCGATTAGGAACTCTTATATTCCTACTGATTTGTCGATCCGGATGTAACAAATTGCACACTGTCCTGATCGAGTACTAATTAAAATTTATATTTGTGGAAGTAATTAAAACCGTTAAGCATCTGACAACCCCGGTAAGTCATGATTGTCTTGCGGAGTGGGACGGAAACCGTCACTACCACGGAAAATATTTACTGTGGTTATACCTACGGGAAGAAAGGGAAGTGAGGCGTTACTTATTCACAAACGGGAAATATTTGCTGTGGTTCATCCTAAGGGAGGAAAGGGAAGTGAGCGTTAGGGATGTGAGGCGTTACTTTTCACAAGGGAGCAACACGGCAAATGAAGCTTACCATTCAACAGCCAAGGCGCGATAGTCTCTGTTCAAGCCATCGAGAGCCTTCATGTCCTCGTCCGACAGAGTGAAGTCAAAAACCTAAAGCATAATCAAAGGTAAGATTTGGATGGAAATTTTTGGAAGTCGTAACGATTTTATATATAACACATGCTTACGTTGAAGTTTTCTATAATCCTGCTCTTTGTTATGCTCTTTGGAATGACCACAATCCCACGCTGGATTGGATAGCGGATGCACACCTGAGAAAACCAGAATTGCAGTTACGAGTCAAAGAGGTTGAGTGGATGTGAAAATGGCGGAATAAGTAGAAAGGTAATATCGAAAACTTTGCAGAATTTGGCTGTAATCGCTAGTTACAAGTGGTATATATGTGATTGGCCCATTGACTTAACAACGCTTTTTGAGTTTGGGTGGCATAACATTTGAACGAGTTCAGTTGTTTTTTCTCGATTCATGAAATATAATTAGCATATGGCAAACACCACCAAAACTTACCTGAGCTGGAGTTTTGCCATATTTCTCGCCTATCGCCTTGACTACAGGGTCAGTTATCACCAACGGGTCATCAGGCTTAGCCCTGAAATTGAGTCAATTTTAGCATCTGTGCAATGCAATCGCTTAGAAACTTTGGACCGTGATTGACAACTTTTCAATAAGAAGCTTGTAATGTTATCTTATCCAGGCACAGATAAGAATGTGGCAAAGATATCACTAACCACATCCGATCTGGCGACCCTAGTGGACTGTAAGCAGTCATCACGATGTGGTGACTTTTGCAAAATTCGAACAAGTCGTTCTGGGTGAGGTACGGGTGACATTCGACCTATCAAACGGAACAACATGAGACGATTATGCACAAGCTGACAAAGCTGCTGGGGCAAAATTCTTGAAAATAAAGGACAAATTCTCTATAAAAAACTCATATGAAACTCAAAAACCACGTGCAAAACGATCAACAAACGATCTTCAGAATGATCAACATAAGAAAACCTGGGTAGCTAACCTGCAGATTAGCTGGCTTGATTTCTGCCACTGCGAGCACCCGTTTCATCTGCTCGATGTTGAAGTTGGACAGGCCAATGCTACGTGTGAGTCCTTGCTTCACTAGCTCTTCCATGGCCTTAGGAATATAGACATTTTTTCAGAGAATAATTTCGATCTTGGACAGTTTTACCAAAATTCATGTTTTATTCCTCTGTCAGGTTAAAGAATTTCCGTGTTTCCCATACCTTCCACGTTTCGACGAAATCTGCATCGGACATTATGATCTGATCATCAGCATCTTTCGGCACCAACTCGTCAATTTCCTGAAAAGTGAATCAAAACACCCCGTTATTGAGGAATGTAATTTAAAAATTTTTGAATTTCATTTCTTCAAAGGACGAAACACGTATATTCAGAGTTTATCTGTTTTCAACTGTGTACCTTAAATGCCACAGGCCAGTGGATCAAGTAGAGATCGATGAAGGCCAAGCCCAGTTTCTTCAGCGTCTGCTTAATGCCCTCCGCCACTCTTTCCTTGGTGTGAAACGTGTTCCACAGCTGTAAAAGGTCCAAGTGTGATGCTGAGTAAGTAGCTACTCGCTCGCAGCTAACTCTGCAGTCAGTTCGTAAATTACCTTGGAGGTGATAAACAGCTCCTCGCGCTTCACTTTGCCCTCAGAGAAAAGTTGGTGGATTGCGGCACCAACTTCTTCCTCATTTTCATAGGCATAAGCACAGTCCAGGTGCCGGTATCCGGCATTGACAGCATCAAGGACTGCCTGGCGCACCGCATCCTTTGGCGACTGAAAAATAAACCGAAAACACTGGAGTTGCTGGAGTTGGGATTCCAGGGTTATTTCCCACTCAAGTTCCCCTGACAATGAGTTTTTTTTAAAAACAATTTTGCCACAATGCTGGAGTTGGGATTCCAGGGTTCCCACTCAAGTTCTTAAGTCGATTCCCCTGACAATTGAGTTTTTTTTAAAAAAAAAACAATGAGAAAGTTATGAATTTTTCCAAACATTTTAAGAGAGTGAAGGAGTTCAATTGAGAGTTAAATTCCTCATGTTATCATCATGTCACATTTTATTTAATACTAGGTTTTTTAAAACCACGCAAATCAATAAAAAATTAACTTACCAGTTATTCCGCAGACCTTACTTGAGTGCTTGATTGACAGAAATATCAGCAATTTATGCTGATAATTTTTTTATTCATGATTTACTTCGTTCCGATTTGAATTACACTTTCCAGGTGTCGTTCTTTTCTCGTCGCAACCATGGTAACGGCTCGTTCGATTTTGGTTCGATCGAGTTCGATTTATTGGTTTCCTGGAGATTGTAATTGAAATATGAACGAAGTAAATCGCGAATAAAAAACTATCTGCAAATATAGACAATATTTCTATCAATCTGATACTAAAGCACGTACTGCTGAATAACTGGGAAGATAATTTTTCATTCTTTTGCGTGTTTTAAAAAACATAGTATAAAGGAAAATGTCTTGCTGTGAGAATCTAACTCTCCCCTTCCCCGGGCTATCTATCTTCACCTTAATTAGGACAACTTTGAGTTTCAATGACTTAATTTGTCAATGCGTACTACAGAAACATCCTCTGCCACAGTAATAATATAATCTTGGCCAAAAAAAAATTCTAAGGCGTAATTTTTTGCAAACTAGGTTGACAAATTGTAAATTTCAACCCAAATTTTTATTTTGTGTATCAATCAAAGGCAAAAATCCCATGCGCTTAATGTAAATGTAATGACTTTTCCGTAGATACCCTGAGTTACATTTTCGTAACTCTTATTTTAATTAACTCCTGTGTTGCTAACCCATATGATGTTTTCTAGCACCAAAAACGGTAGACACAAAACATTTTTTAAAGCCATGTATAATCTCCATCAATTTGAACGACCTCACCGTTAAACAAGACCATGTCTTTTGCACGGTAAAATGCTGCACAGGTGTGTCGACTGAAATGCAGTCTGACATTGCTGTGCAACAACGAAACATTGATGATCTGTATAGCACCAGATGCAGCAGAGAATGAAAGTTCCTCAGGATTGTCTTATACGAGTTGGAATTTATGGTGCTCCCTTTTGGCATGATGTTCACAAGCAGGAGTTTCTGAATCCCAGAAAATCTTGGCCATAACTGCTTAATGATTGGTTCAGACTCGCCTGTCCTGATTTATACCATGCTAGCATACATTGCTACGTTCCAAGGCGTAGTAAGTTGGTTCTAATTGATGGAATTTTTTTTAAAAAAATAGTTTTCTGTTCCTGTGTGGTGCATGACTTTTTGAGTGACGTAATAGTATACAAGAACGACATCTGTCCTAAGCAACAGGGCCCAATGTACTGTACAGCCGTTATAAATGCCGCTTAACCTAAAAGGAATAAGAATTTAACCTCTGCTCCTTTCAAATCTGAACCAATGTTACAATCTACCGATTTCGCCATAGCAATAGCCTACAAGTCACAACAATCATTCTCCCAAACATTACTACATGTACCGTAAAAATATTCCTGGAAAGGTATTTAAATTTTCAATACTACGTATAGTGGCTCGCAATGCTCCTTTCAAGAATTCCCAATTCCATCTTGCCTTAACCCCTCAAGACAGCAAATCGCAAAATTTGTTTGCAATGTGCAACTGAGCGTAGACGTTCCATTTCTCGAGAGCCACTTTCTTAAAAATGTGATACACGTTCTAGGAAAGCTATCTTCTTCCAAAGCGGATTGGTGTGGTTTCTCCGTGTTCAATAAATTGATCCAAGTAAAAGTCACGCTTCATGCAAGGTGTTTCTCTTGGATGGAGCTTGCCAAATCAGCATTAAAGGTGACCAATTCAATGCTTGTATTTTGGCATAGGATGCGCGAACCATATGACGTGTGACAGAATCTCGAATAAGGAATAGTCCATAAAATTCGTCATCGAATTTTGGCCTTTCAGTTATCCTTCACACCCGTCATCATCGTCATGGTTTCGTCAACAGTTCAATTATTAATGAAACAAGGTAATAGTCTGGTATCTCATTCGTCATCGAATTTTTCGTTATTATAAATAACGATGGATTTTAACCCAATGTTGCCAGCGGTTAGGGCAGTTAAAATAAGAAAATTACATTTTTATGTTAGTTTAGGTTAAAATAAGCACAAAAAAAGAAGAAAAAAACATGAAAAAGACATAAAAACGATAAATTCCGACAGTTACATCGTAGAATAATGGCATTATTATCTAATAGACAAACATGTAGGGTCGAAATACAGGGTGTGTCGGAATACCAAGACCCGACCAAACCAAAAAGGAACGGAGGGTAAACATTTCTGTATCGGAACACTCTTTACATAAGTTGAAGGCAGATAGAGGGGTCATATTGGAACATGTCTACCCCTAATAAAGAATGTCCGGAAATGACCCGTTCCACAAATGTCCAACAAAAGCACATTAACGGAATGTCCACTTGTTCAGGGTGATGCAATCATGTTGTTTGTTCAGTGTATTCACTGCACTGTTGAAATGTGTTTTCTTGGACATACGATGGGAACGCTGCATTTCCGGACATATGTTATTATGGGGAACCATGTTCCAATATGACCCCTCTATATGCCCTAAACAGCTAAAAATATGTACAAATAATGTACGAATTTACAGAAATTCTCACAAGTCAACTAGAGCAGAAGCTCAAGAATAATATTTAGAGTATTACTGTCATCAAGTGAGTAATTCAAACTTTATTACGTTTTTCGTGAAACTAAGGACCTAAATGGAAGGAAATTTCTCAGTTTTAAGCTTGATTTCTTGCGACATTCATTTCCAAGGAATTTTTCGCGTAAACTGTCATTTTTATCCAATTTTTCACATTTTTCACACAAGGGTATACATTTTCACATTTTACACACTTTTTCACCCATGCCACATTTCAACTTGATTGTCAGTGCAGTTGACAGGGTCACAAAGATTTTCGCAAAGCATGACCACTAGTTTTTCGAAAACCTTTTACTCACTACTATAACTCCCTTTGCACAGGGGCCGTCCATAAAGGACGTAAGCCTACATCAAAAAGTTGATTTTTTACCCCTACTGGTTATACTCCTTTGAGAGTTGAAATTTGTCATGCTGGACCAATCGACTTATTGACCACCATGTCGATGACGTAATACATGGACATCCCCCACGTCCTTGCCCATGGATGCGCAGGCGGAGACTCGTTCATTGATCTGATATGTTTCTAAATAAAGCCCAACGCACAGCGTCGTTGCAGAAGACGCAGCATCCGTATCTATTTTAGTTTTTTAATTTTTTTTTCAGAGCACAAAACGCTTTGTATCGATTATTTTTTCTCTGTTTAGCTTATGGTGCCATTCTCTCTAATCTGCTTCAGCGTGGGGAAGGCAGATGGAGGGTGTCAGCAGCAGGTGCCCCATAAAGGTGCGGCCCAATGAGGTGCAAAACTGGGGACTGTTAGATCCTAGTGTGTGTCATGGGTACCTGCGTGCTTGCGGTCACGCCTAGCGGTTTCCAGGTCAACCTCCTAAGATTGACCTCCCACGCATGAACGCAGAAAAAGTGAGAGTGGCTCCATGGTGTGACCCTGGACCGATCCGGCACAAGACCCTGCTGGGTGGGCCCCCTTCCCTCCTGGGGCCCCGGATTCCAGACCGCTAGACGGGTCGTAAATTCACCGCAATGATTGAAACCACAAATTGAATTTTGGCAGGTTCGCAACTTGTTGCATGTCCTGAAACTGGTGAGTCATTTGGCAAGTGTATCAACTCCTACTCAAAACCTCGCGTATGTGGACTGTTTCTGATTTTCTACCCCAGTGAAACCAATATTATTGGTTGCATGGGTTTCAATATCGACGATATTTGAAATAAAGATGGTAATACTGGTCAACATTTTGCAAATATTGGTACCAATGCCAATATATCTGTGCTGATACTTGTCACGGGTCAGGGCATATGCGGATCAGGTGCGTTGGAATTTGCATGCCATATTGGACAGAATAAAGCCCATATATTCCATTACCGACATTATTCTTAAATTGGTGGTTGTTGGCTGATACCAATATTATGGTGAGATTTTAAATGTATGGAAATTAAATAAGTATATTGTTGCTTTTAGTACAAATGCTTTGAAACAAATTATTTATTTTCATTTTGTTCACCTTGGCAAAAATAAATATGGTTAGCAATTTTCTAATGCTGAAATTTATTGTATTAAATTAATGATTATTTGAAGAAATTTATTTCAATAAACTTCTTTAATTAACAGCAAAGATGGATAAACCATACTTTCGCAAATGATTAAAGTTCATTTTGTAAACATGGTGGCATTAAGTGTTATTTGCAATTAACATGTTCTAGAAGTTTTACCAAATGAAAATTAACATTTGAAGGTGGGTTTTGTCTGAATAGTTTAAAAATTGAAAATCATTAGGCTAATATTTCTATTAATGTGAAATGGATCAGAATGTGAGTATACCAATTACCAATGATGCCAATACCAATGCACCAGTTATGTGGGTATAGGTATATTGGAATTTTCACTGGAGTAACCAGAATTTTACGAAATTTTATAAAATCTTCATAAAAAGAATGGTTTTAATTCCTCAAATTAAAAAAAAATGTTTAGTTATATTAATAATCAAGGTAATGCCATAGGCAAAAATTTGTACAAAAACGTAACCAAAGTACACATAGTACAAATTCCTTAGTGTTTACAGAAATGCACCCACTTCACATGTCTGTAGGGTAAGTAAGTCGAGGATACTACTGCAAGTAGTGCTTCTTACATAACATGAAAATGCTTCAACACTAAGCTTATGTTTTGGTTCAATTGGTTCCATCCAAAATGACTTAAATTGGTAGACATGCAAACAAACAATACCTCGTTGTTAGAGGTACGATTCTTTCAATTTCGGAAAAAACCTATTTTCCTTCGAAAGAAATCGATTTTCTCATTTCTGGAGGAACTTAGTTTTAATTGGACAATTCCCTGGCTGGAGGGAATGTTCTTCAATGAAAAATATCGATTATGGAGTTTCACTGTCAGATTTTTTCCAAAATTTATTTTATATTCTTTAGTTCCACCAAAAGTTGAACAAAAAAATTTTTTATGATGAAAGCATAAAATTAATTCGCTCCTCCTTCATTTCGCTTATCTCAAAGCTTAATTCAAGTAAACCCAGGATCTTACAAACGTTTGCCTAACTGAAATTTGCATATTGATTTCGCCATAAAAGAGGAAATCCACATTTTACAGCACTTTTTTAAATTAATAATTCTTGAAAAGTAAGCGCTTGGTCCATGAATTCTCATTATATTTTGAAGGTGATATACCCTACAAACTTTGTCAATCTAGAGACAATTACATGTCACCATGTTTCAAAGGCAGCACTTAGGCTCCTTCCAAGCCAATGAAATGCTAGAAATAAATAAGGATTCAACAAACTCACCCACTGTTATTTCATCGATTTTTGGAGGAAATCCCTCGTCCGATCCACCGGTTACTGAAAATCCAAAGCGAAGATCACCATCGCCGAGGTGGATTGAAATTGTTTCCGGAGGTTCCTATTTTCCATTAAAGAAAATCAAGATTAACTAAGGTTTAAAAACAGGAGTTAGTTAAACTTGGCAAGTGTTAAACCTAGGGTTTACCTCGTTCTCACTAGCGACCTGATCGTACAGACTACCATCGCTATTATCTTGTTCACTTCCATCATCCTCACTCTCCGAGCCATTGAAAGCTGTATAGCCATTATTTGAGAAATGAGGAATTACTGGAATTGGCACTGAGATACTCTTTGTTCCAGGCAAAGTTTGCAAAGGTGGCAGTGAAGTAATGGGTGGCATATTGTTGGCGAGATTATTCCGATCCACATTGCGAGAGAAGGTCTGAAAGGTGGAAATGCTTCTCGGATTCGGACTTGACCAGTCATCCGCCTGCAAGGCCTGAAAATCGAAAGCAAAATCAAATTATGAGATCCTAGATTTGCAAAAATTTGCATGATGGCAATGTGTTATAACAGATTTGGTAGGTGATGAAAACGAAATTTCCTGAGTTTTCCAGGGTCCATGCTCTAATTTTTCCAGGTTCAAAAAATATCTTTCAATGATTAAATATGTGTCACAATGCTATTAAAAACAATACTTAGTAATAACAACACATGTAAGAAAACGCTGTAGGCATAATTCTTTGAACAGCTACATCTGAAATGAGCTTTTCAAGTCCTGAAGCTGTCATCCAGTTTTAGTCAACATATCATACACACATAGCCCAATTCTGGAGTTTGAACACTTCTATGAAAAACTATATGAATTTTAGGCATATTTTCCTTGAATAATAGTAATGAATAAATTGCGCGATTTTTTTAAATAAAAACTTGATCACCAATAATGCAGTTTTAGACCATTTTGAAAATTTCAGAAATATATTGACGGAAATTAACTCCAGTGACGAAATTAAGTCAAATAGTACCAGAATTAACAGAGTTTAAGCTTAATCTCTTAAAACGTTATTCAGAAATATTAATAACACAGGCAACACTGACAGTAATTTTTTAAACAAAATCACTAATACTGTAATGCCTAAAGATTTATTTAGGAGCCTTTCAGACAAATTATTAAGAAACAATCACAAATGCTGAATTTTAGGGAATGGTAGAACTGATAATCAGACCAATCATTTTTATGCTAATTTCTCAGAATTACAATGAATGAACCTAAAATACTATTTTAATTCTGAAAAATTTCAGGTTTCAAGTCAAATTTCTTGAGTTTTCCAGGTTTTCCATGTTGGTAACCGTCACCATTGTAAATGGACCTATGTGGTAGGCCATGAAATCCCAAGACTCCATTTATAATGAAGATAACTAAGGTCATAACCAACATACTGACTATGAAAAATTGCATTTTAGAATTTTTTTCAAAACATTAGTTATCTTGTTTTGGCAATGCAAAGGTCAATATTTACGCCCATTCCATAACTGGTTTTACCAACACTGATACAAAAGAAAGTTTTAATATACTTACGACCAGCATGTTTAATTAGAGATAGGTAGCTAAAGAATGACTGGCTGGTTATATCAGAATTAGTCATCGTGAAAAATTATGCAAGCGGAAAATCTAGGAGCGGTTTTGACAAACAGGTCCAGGTGTATGGCCCATAATTATTTTCTTAAATCTCTCCCACCAGATTTATTTCACAATAATAGCTTGACAGATAAATCCATCAGCAGTGTAATTATAGGCACATGCCGTGTATTTATTTGTTGCAATTTAAATAGCCTACTCTTTAATTCCCAGAAAATATGATGCATTCATATTTAGTTTCAGGAACTAAATTTTTATAAGATAAGGTGTAATAGGCTTGCTCAATTTTGACTGTTTCCAATTATGGAGAAAACCCAACGCAATTGAAATAGACCTATAGCAAATTTATGTAACACGAATAGGGTTTAGGTTACTGATATTGATATCGTAGTATAAAGATGATTTAAAAATAAAAAGCTTTCAGATCATACAGTGGTATATTCAATATCAACAATAAACAACCTTTTGAATATTTTCAGATATCAACTAGTGATATTGTGAATCCTTCAATCATTTTAATACAAATGCAATAAAAATCTGAAAAAACTGTTTATCACACCCAGTTTCAAATTTAATTATATTTTGTTTTAGATTATTTGCAACAAATTAGCTAACAAACACCTACAATTTAGATTTTTCTAGTAAGTTGATATTTCAAACTTTTAGACCAAATCCCTTTCTAGACAAATATTTCACCAATTCATTGAATCGCCAGGAAAACATTTTGCTCATTCATTGCTGTGAATTGTTCAAGCAATTCGGTAATTCACACCTTTTTACTGAATCGTTATCTAGAAAATTTTTAAATCAGTGCCAAGAAAATGAGCAAAATGTTTTAATGATTAATTTGATTCGGTTTATATGCTCTTTTGATTGAGATAAATCCTCAATTAAACGTGACTAAGGGTTTGCAATACATTATTTTTCCCAAAAAAAACTGTTTTTTTACTGTTTTCAGACATGTACATGTACATTAGTATTAAAATGCAATCCATGTTCATCATGACTCATACATGTATCTAAATGAGGCCTTTTATTTAACGCAGTTAACTCTTAGAATTTATCCTTAGTAACCTCGTAATATCCAAAATTTTAAATTTCTCAATGAATTCAACATTTTTTTGGTGCCTTGGTAGAGCCTGCATGATCAGTGCAAAGGATAATATTTCGACCCCATCAAAAAGTTATCCAAAAATTCGGATAATGGTCATTAATCAGAATGGAACATCAATCCACCAGTACTGTACCCAACACGATCAGTATTACTATCGGTATTTGTTGAAATTAGCAGTATTATAGCAAGAATTAGAGAATTTAGAAAACGAAGCAACGTCTCGCTTAATGTCCTGGCATAGCTTAGGTTGTTTCTAACGTATTTTAAAACCTTCTAGCATGCAGACCCACCTGCATAGGGCTTTGGTCATTTTGCAATCTACTTACCATCATTCCTTCAGAAACGGATACAACGTTGCATACAAATGGCAAAACGGGACCGTACCATCAATGCTCCATGGTACGTGGCCAAGAGCGTCTAGAAAACTAATAAAAATGTACTTTTAGTGCATGCTAACCAACGTCCCAGCTATCATTATTTATTCAAATCAAGTCAAGTTTAATTAAGCGTGAAATTCCCCAGGGAAATTTGGTGCTTGCTGACTGCCGTCTAATTTTCTGAGAATGCATACTGTGCATCAATGTGCCGGTATGCACGAAAATGGCGAAAGCAAAATATTTACCAAAATTCATCACAATAACCACCATCTTCCAAATTCAAATGCAAGCCAGAAAAAAACCGTGAGATCTAGAACAAGCCATGGCAATCACAACATGCCATATCTGGGCTCTATTGACTTGGCAGTATATACCTAGGCGTTATCAGGACAATCACATTTCTATGTAATTAACTCTGATACAGGTCAACGATTGAATAAGATAGGAATGAACAGACAACGTTTAAAGGTCATTCGTTTATTATGGGGAGCAAGATTGTCAATAGGCCATCGACATCAGATATCGATGACGTAAGCTTTATTGCCGTGGTTACCAGAGGATGCTCTGCAAATAAAGCAAACACACATGGCCTTTTATGGTACTTTGGATTCATTATGCTTGCGTGCATTCTTCGTAGCACTTTTCATAACTTTCCCAGCCCACCCCGCCTAGCTGCAATTAGCTATGACTAAGCCTAAACGTTACAAAACTTTTCCCTAACTGTTCAAACACCTGTGGCACTAGTGAAAGTTGTGATTTTTCCAAACGCCGCAGGCTAGGCGCTATAAATTAACGAATTTGTGAGGAGACTTACTGTTAGCACTCGGTCGTCGTTCGTGCAGGCAAATATTTCTTATTAAAACGCATTTTTTATTGGCACAAATCCACGCATATTCAGCGACAGAACGCGCACTCCAACTATCCCATGACTGTTGGAATTCTAGAGGGCAGCACGAGCCGGTTTCACCTGGAACTCATCTCATTGGTCGAAATGGGTCACGTGACCAACAATGCCCCGCCTTTCAAAATTATGGCGGCAAATTCAAACTGCATGTCAAAAACGACAGAAACCACTTCTGGAGTCATAAGTTTGTGCAAAACGCGACATTAAAACCATTATTGGAAAACGGACAAGTAACCTTACCAATTATTGAATAAATCTTGATTTGGTTGTTGACAATAGTTTTGTAAACTGTTTATCGATTGGAAAATGATTGGATTTGGAAAAGCCAAACATATTTGCTAGGCTTTTTCATATTGCACACCTGCTTCGGTAGTTACACAACTCAAAAATGTTTCAATTTACAGGAGGAGCAAGTTTGTAAAACGTTATGTCATAGCGCAGCACTGTTTCAACACTGACACATCTGCCATTCTTACAGCAGTCCTGGGGTCCCACGCAGCATTTCAGAAGATAAGACTATAAGAGATATTTTCAAGGGGGTGGAAAACTTGTGATGTCAGGTGTCATTTTGGTTGAAGTCCCACTGAAGTCTGCGGTAAAGTTCGTAAAGTCATTGTGTGGGCAACATTGTGGCAGACAGAGGACTTCACTGATTTTTCCAGACTACACTAACTTTAGCCCGACTTCGTAGACTTCAATGGCGGCAGTGGGACTTTCAAAACCTCAATGACTACAGTGGGACTTCAAGGTCTTCACAACCCCCAATGACTACAGTGGGACTTCAAGGCCTTTACAACCCACAATGACTACAGTGGGACTTCAAGGGGACTGAATGGGGACTTCCATAGCTTCATAGGGATCCCTCAATTTCTTCAACTGAAGTCAGAAAGTCATTGAAAAATACAACTGAATCCATCTGAAGTTCTTCGACTCCTGATTTAGTTATTGAATTCTGGCAAAATCAGAGAAGTTCACAGTCAGGTGCACACAATTTTTTAGAATGTATTACGTTCGACGAGCTGGGTAACTGCTGAAGCAGGGGTGTCACATTCAATATCAGAAGTTACCTTATTTTCAATAAGTGAGTAAACACGGAGCTCATATAACTGGTACGCGAGCCACCACCGCAATAAGTGAACAACAACCTGCTTATCTGTAAAAAAAATACAAATGTTTAATTCCTTTCGGCATCTCGGGTCAAAGCTCCATTAAACAGTATGTACAAATATAATCAAAAGATTTCTATAAAATATCTCGCGATAAAAACTCTGTTAAATAGTGAAAAAGCCCACCTCAGAAAATACGATTCGTCCTCGAATCAGCAGAATAATTTAGCTTGCTGCCACGAATGAGACTTAAGTAGATTTTACCTCCGGTGTCGAAATGGCCGGGGATAAGAGTTGGAATAATTTAAATGTTGCAGTTTCAAAAAATCCTGGCTTTGCCTCTGATGACGTTGCGACGCTGGCGAAAATACCTAAACAGCACGAACAGGCAGATGACCGAAACGAGTGTGACAGCGATGAAGTAATGATCGAGGTCCCTCTGGAACGGTGACTGGATCTCTATGATGTGCACCTCCATTTGCCGTTCCTTGACGTTGGCCTCCTTGGGGCTTGCGATTTGCTGCCAGACCGACTTCTTCCTACCCTGCAGGAATCCCTTCTTCTGGTTCACATCCTTGTGTCTTACCCAAGCCGATGCCGTCGACAAGATCACATCATCCTTCACTGTTGGTTTCGGCGGTAGCGTTTGCGGGGGTGCCGACATCTTGTTTTCCTTGAGTGCCACGGTCCAGTCCGGCAACACCTTGTCGACCTCTGCCTTGTGGACGTAGTCGGGCACCATCCCGACCCCCTCGTTAGCATTGTGACCAGCATAGATGGGCTGGTGGAACTTGTCGCCATAACGGCGCTTGTACGTCCCCATGAAATTCCATGCGTGGGACATCATGTCGTTGATCTTTGCTTGGTTTTGCGCTCCTCTCGTATCACCGCCCAAAGACGAGTGGTGCGAGTGCACATTGGGCTCTTGATCTACTGGTGGATATCCAGGGGGTTCCTTCAGCACCCCCATCTGAGGGGGCATCGCATTGCCGCTGGTGGACACGGGATTGACCCTTATGTGCAGATGAGCGTCGGTGTTCGAGACCTCGACTCGTGGTGCGGCAGCGGTCTTCATGGCCGCCTTGTGCCGCCAGTAGTTCTCCAGCCTCAGGTGCAGGAACTCGGGTGGGCCTGGGTCCACCAAGTAGCGCAGGTAAAACGACAGCGCCGCTGACGCCATGGAGGTGAAATGCCAGAGGCATTCGCCGGCGATGACCCTTTCCCGCATTGGCTTCTGCGGATCCGTCATGTGGTTGGCTGCCATCAGATTCACGGATTTGAGGCCGCGGTTCATGTGGTACTCCCTCAGATACGGGTTTACACCAACGCCGACTTGTTGTTGGTGTTGATGCTGCGGCTGGTTCTGGTTTACGTAATGCCGCGGTTGAGCTTGCGGCCGCATCTCGTACTGCAGATTGTGGTGTGGCACCACTTGCGGAACGTTGTGGTGCTGGTTCTCGTACGGCGCGTAGGCAATGTCGTTGTTCCACGCATTGAGCGGTTGCTGAAGCTGCTGGGCAGGCTGAGCCTCCACGAAATTATTGCTGGGAGCATTGTGGTAGTTTTCCACCTGCATGTCGTGGTCCTGGTAGCCGTGGATGTTGCCATAGGGTTGATTTTGAATTTGGTGCGGGATTACGTACGGCACGTCGTAATGCTGCTGCTGCTGTTGATGCTGCTGCAGCAGTGACTGCTGGTGTTTGGGGTCAAAGGGAGCTTGGAAGTTGTGGTTCACAGGCACAATCGTTTGCGAGTAAACTGGGTGAAACTGGCTGCCGGCAGGACTGTGAACAACGTCTGCTTTTGCGATCAAGTTAGGGTTAGCCAAAGTCACATACTGCGGTGCATCCTCGTCGCCCAAATCTGCTGTGTCGTTTGGATGAGTATTTTCTTGAGGCTGTAGTTGCTGCTCTCTCTGTTGCTGAAAATTTGGAGGTGGGGGAATGTTGGGATGTTCCTGCTGAACTGCACCTGCCTGAGGATGAGGGGCAACGCCATCGATGTCAGCCTCAGCTACCGCAGCAGTGCTGGTGACAGACTTTTTGGACTTTTTGGGGAAGCACCCTTCATCCGACTGCCAGGAGATTATGGTACTCAGCCACTCGCTGCTCATAAATTGGAAGTATCCGATACTTGGACAGATGAATTCTATAAAAATTAACATGATTTGAGAACAAAATACTGTAATCGGATGCAAAACCACAAACATGGATTGCTTATCGGGAATAACGCTCGCAGCTTTGCAGTTACCTGTTTCCAGAAAGAGGTCTCGGTATTCGTCAGTTAGGCCATGGGTTGCTGTGGCTTCTTCCAGTTCGTAGTAGGCGTTTGTGCAAAACACATGTTGAACCTGCTCCACGTTTTTGTAATTTGAACGTGCGGCCAAGTAATCGTTCACCTGAGATTCACAGCCCATCTGAACGAAAATAGGAGAACATTAAAATAACCTTCTGTGAAAATTATCGCATAATCAAATACATGTAATTTGTAATTTAATTACGTGAACCTCATGAGGTATTTATGGGGTGATATCATGTACATTGTTCATACCAAAATTTGCAACTCAATTTCCCTGACTTTCACTGACCAAATCTGATTAATTTCCCTGGCTTATCAAATAAAAAATGTCGCATGTAAGTAAAATGAACTTTATCTACAACACTAAAATCACACTTTTTTATAGAATTCATCTGTCATAATATCAGATATTTGTTGTATTTGTCTGTCAGGATGATTGGCCAAATCTTCAATTGAATTTCCCTTACGCCTCCAGGTTTTCCAGACATTTTTTGTGAAATCTCCAGACAATTTCAAGAATCAATATTTACAGATTTGATCCAAGCAAATAACTTATAGCGGAAATATTAGAAATTATAGATCTGATCACGAAATGATGGAATTAGCCCAGAATTTTTAAAGAAGAAATAATAATATCAATAATTAAGAGACTGCTGTAGGCGAATTTTTTTAAAAATTACAAGAAATATTGGATTTTTAGCAAGGACATCTTTCGAAATATTACAAATTCTTCATAATGATGAAAATGCATAGGCGGAATTCTTACAAAAAGTAGACCATAAATACAGCTTTTCAAATGCTTTTCATGAGATACTTATACCAATCAAAATAGTTGTGCCACAACAAATTTCCAGACATTATATGATAATGAATTTCCCTGACTTCCACCTGACTTTCTCTGACTTAATTTCAAAATGTCAACATTTCCCTGACTTTCCCTGACCACATTTCATTTCCCCGACTTTCGCTGACGATATGTGATGGCATGAATTAATAAAAATGACAGCATTAAAAATAATGCATGAAAAATTGAAAAAAAAATCGATAATTATTAGTTATCAGCAGCATGGAAGTATTCAAGATTTTTTTTTTACAAAATTAAAAGTTTTGCAATAGTTTTGCAAGCATTTTAGTTGAAGGGAGAGGCAAAATGTTGCACATGAAAACATTTTTGTTTTCCAAGAAGTTTCAATGCAGCAAAGTGTGACTAGGATTAAAAAATGGCACGGACATGGCATAATAACGATTGCAAAAAAGATACAGGCATCCCAAATCTTCTCTAAACCCTTCCTTTACTAAAATCCCAAATTAAACTGAACTTCAAAAATAGGGTGACAAACAAATTTCAAATTTTGAAATTTAGGACTTTTTTAAAGTAAAATGTTGGATTCATGAACAGGTGTTTTTTTTTCACTCTTGGACCTCAATTAGGACTTTTTTTCGAATATTCAGGACATTACGTGAAAAGTTTTTATTTCTTGTAATGCTTTCTTAGGACTTTTAGGACCCGTTTGCCTTAATGAAAGGTCAAAGTCTCAGCTTAAAGAGTGCCTAAACAAGGAATAATTTTTCAAAATACCGCCAGGATGTCAAGCTGAGTTTTGTCAATTTAAAATTTTAACTTGAATTTTCCACGGAAGCAAACTTTTAAATAAAGAGGAAAAACGAACTACGTGAATTTACATTAAGGATTCATTATACAGGAAATCAACTACAAACAAGGCCCGACTATCTAGAATAACATTATTCAAGTTACCTTTTTGGCCACAATGGTGTAAAATATTTGCCTTTGCAAATGATGTCCGAGCTGACCTGGTGCAAGCATCTTGTGAAGACAATCTTCTGTCAACTTGCACAGATTCTGGTTTTGTTTGACGCCACTCATCAGTTCACCCATACAGATATCACCATCAATCTCAGAAAAATCTGTTCATAAAAAATATGACTGGATAATGTTATCGTAAGACAATACGATACAAATATGTATGACCTCAACTGTAGGCCACTTTAGGCATATTTGAAACCAGTCAAACGAGGAAAAACTCAAACAATTCTTCCCTTTGTTATTAAATAATAACTCTGCCGCTATGTAGCTCACTGAATAAAACACCAACAATATTTCTGTGATTATATTAACCATTACGGGATTGTTTTCAAGGTTTTTTGGGAGATGAAAGTGATTTTACTGACGAATGAAATTAGATATTTGGCTGTTTCAATGCGTAGGCTAAACGTTTCAATATACATGCTTATTGAAAAATTTAAGTTAATTTTCTCAAAACTGTGTAAATCAGTCAAACAAGCATAACAATTACACCTATTACAGATCAGACAAGTGATAAGGTGCACACATCCCATGGTTATAACATAAAACCCAGAACAGTAAAAGGAAATATAAGTAAATTAGCAATAAGTTGATGGCCATTATGGTCAATAAATATTTACGAAAACGTGTATATTGCGTAAATAAAAAGTTGTTGTGCTGTGTGACCAAATGCTTCATAAACAAAGTAGGTGTTGCAAAGGAAAGGAAGTTTTTCAGTGTGCGGACATCAATATAATTTTGTTAGGAAATTATTTTGGCCTAGTTAAAACGCTTTTTTGCAGCAAATTCATATTTATGAACTGTTCTGTAACATTAGTATTACTGGCGAGTATGCTTGACGATAAAAAGGTAGCAATTACAAAAAATTGAGGAAACGAGAATGGGGAAATGACAAGTATGCGTTATAGCCTATAACTAAGAAACATCATAATCGGCGATATTGTGGTTGTCAAACAAAGACATTTTATAATGACTAATTCCAGAAATGGAGGTAACATTGTGATATTCACCAACAGTAAAAATAATGACAATGTTAGAAACGATTGAAAAAGCAAATGGGAGCAACAAGTGAAATTAAAAAATAATAATAAATGTTTGGAAACTGTAACAGAGAATGTGGCAATGGTTGGAGATATGGTGGTTAGGGTTCCCAAACAAATTCTCAAGTCGAATAGTCGATTTCCCTGACTACCGCGATAATATTATTAATGTTCAAGCTCTGAATCGAACTTTTAACATGCCCGAAAATTTTACAAGATCTAGAACACAATTTTATTTTGAAGAAATATCTCAACAATGTTGCATTTCCTTTTCCAGAAATATTAATTCATGTACTGCTAGAAACGTTGCAGGCGAAAATTAAAAAAACAAACAAGTCTTAAAATGGTAGGTTAGGCGCCTATTTTGCTGAAGAAATAGGCTATATCAACAATATTACATTTCTATTTCCAGAAAAATTAATACTGCTAGAAACGATGCAGGCGAAATTAAAAAAAAGTCAAATGATAGGTTTTAGTCTATGTCGGAGGCCAATTTTTTCGAAATTCAAGATAACAAATGATATAACGTGCACATTTTTGAAGAAATACCTAAACAATGTTGCATTTCTGATTACAGAAATACATGTAATGTATTAATTTTGCCAGAAACGCCGAAAAAATCATTTAGAAAGTAAAGATCCAAAACGATGGATTTTAAACATAACTATGAAAAAATACTGAGAAATGTCGTGGCAACTTTAGAAAATAAACTAGACCAGGTGTGCCACAGGCAAAATTTGGTTTAGGCCTACCACACTTGTCCCAGAAACCCATTCAATGTAAGCATTTCCCTGTGCTCAGTGCCCAGGATGTTTCACACCAATTTGAGAAACCTAGTAAAATTCAGTGAAATGTCGGCAAGTTTTGATGTCTGCAAAATCCCCTAACCTTGTCTGGAAACTTTAGTTCAATGAGCTGGCTGCACTTTTTTTTTTAATTTCCCGTTTTTATCTCAATTTCCCTGACATTCCCTGTCATTCCTGAAAGTGGGCACCCCGATTTTTTACTTCATGCAGGGCCTCCTCCAGAAGTGGTGGGGAATAATAAGTAAAAAATGAATGAAATTGTCATCCATTGGCTTTCTGCAAAGTTTTTTATGCCCAAGAAGGGGTAGCATAATTTAAAAGCGAGAAAATAACCTAAATACCATGCGGTCGTTTGAGAACTTATGCACATTTGCGGAAGTGGTCTGGTTGGGGATGCCGATTTGAATGCTGAAGTGAAACCGTTGTAAAGTAATAACAAAAGTTGGTGAAAAGGAACAGCTATGTGAAAAAAAGCCAGAAATTTCGAGTACCAGCTGGGGGTGGAGATGAACTTTTTTCAAAACAACGTACATGTAGGTGTTTTCAAGCTTTGCATCACCGGTCGTTTGAAATAACATAAAAAGTGCCACGTTATCCCATTAACTATCGGAATGTGGGTTTTGTGCAGAAAAGCAATGACAGGTAAGCTGAACGCACGACAGCTGCTCCTATTAGCACGGATAATCACCTCAACCTTGTTTGCAACAAGTAGGGCATGAAGGTCACCAATGGAGAACAAACAGCACAGGCAAAAAACGAAACCAGTCGAATATCGACTTCCTAAATCAGACACCGATTGCAGCCCTGGCATTTGGCAAACCATTAAAAAAGGATCATTTACAAACTGATTATTTACCTGGTGGATTTAGAGGGAATGTCCATCTCAGGGAAGGATTGACGACTCTGTGGGGCTGAAAGACCTTCCAAGGGGCCACCGTCAACTGCTTCATCAAGCCGAAATATTCCCTGTCCTGCTCCAGAGTGTACGGCACTGCCATGTTGGCCAGTTTTCCAGCATCGATTCCCAAGTCGTTTATTGCTTTGATAACATTTTTGGAAACAAATTCCAGCTGACCCTTTTCGTACTCCTCAGCCAACAGCTTGCATTGTCCTAGAAGTCAACATATACAAACAGCGTCAGATTTCAGTGTATCGTAAAACTCGAATTTTCTGGTTGCACTTACGAAAACTACGCAGCTAATGAACCTGAATGCGAGTTAATAAACACTAATTACCTTCGATCACTCTCAGTCCGAAGACAGTGTCCAGCGTCATTCCTTGGTAGTTTTTCTTGAAATATTCCAGCAGTTTGGTGACTGCGCTGAGCACGGAAGGCAGCGCATCGTTAGTGATGTTTTGCGACGACAAAGGCACGATTAGCGGACTCAAAAGCGTCCAAAAACAAAGAATGGTCACAACTCCATTCATCGCGACAGATGTGAGGAAACACAAACAGCTTTTGGCAACATCTGCCACTCGAATGCACCACCAGAGAGCAGACTTTACTTGACCCACATCTACCAAGGTAAGATGAGATTCGATTATTGATTATCGCCTTTTAGACGGTGGGCTCCAAAATGAGCCAATAACAAGGCTTGTGCGTCCACGTACGCTAGGCCCAACCCCGCCCGGAGACCTCGAGGGCTAATGCGGATTCTAGCTAGGGTTGCAGATAGATTCTAAAATATCAATAATGTACTTTGGGATTGATTTAGGGAACGATTTTCGATTCCTCCTGGACAGGCTAAAAAGGTTTAACCTACTTAGGATAAAAAAATTGCCACCCCTTACAAAAAGATTGCAATCATTTTGGAGTGACTTGAAATCATTTCAATTTTATGGCAATAGGGGTTGTCAATTCTAAAAAAACTGATTGTAATTGGAATTGACTAATTGTTGAGCGCATCCGCAAATGACTGTCAAAACCGGTTTTTCTGGTTTTGGAAACCATATGCACACGCACACATCAATTAGTCAATTTCAATTAGAATATTTATTTTCAGGATTGACACCCACTAATATCATGATACACTTAATTATAGTTGCATTAACGGGCAGTTCGCCTCCCACCCCTGCCATGTTAAAAAATTGAAAAATTGTATACATAACATCTCTGCGAATAA